>JACATO010000125.1:3507500-3542771 GCA_018389105.1 Nautilus pompilius | reverse complement strand
AGGCATGACAGATCAGCCAGGCTCGGTCAGCTGGAAAAGTCAGCGTTAACGGATAATGAAAGCACGGGCATGCTACCACAATGTCAGCGTGCCATCATCGGTCGTAAACAGGACGGCTATAAAAGGGAAGTAGTAGGAGAACTGATCCAGATGGCTCTGGAACCAAACAAACTGAGCAAACCCGGCGCTGAGGTCATCAGAATACTAACTAAAACGAAAGTACTACATAATGGAGCTGGCCGCGGTGGGCAAAGATGTTGGTCTGAAAAACGCACAACCCCACCCCTGACCACCGCTGGTTTAAGACCAACTACAGCCCCCTGTAATATCCACCCCCCTCCAAATAGAAAAGACTAGTGAAATTAACATCACTGCAGATCCAAGGACAAAAGAAAATGTCCGAAACGCTGGCTCTCTGCCTAGTTCCGTTAACGAATCCCGGCAAAAAAAGCCACAGGAAAAAAAACTCGCATTTTATTAAAGTCCCATAAATAATTAAGGTAATAAAACTAAAATTATTTACAGGAAGGTTTATTCAATGTGTTGCTCGACGGGAGGACCACAAGACTGGCAGAGTTTCTTCGTGGCGTCGGTTGGAATATTCGTCTTGATGATCAACACTAATGCACACGTAATGGCACGATATTATATCAGGTGCTTTCAATTTGTACATGTCATGTATCGTCAATGAATGACTGACTTATAGGTATTTCTTTCATTGCTTTACTTTGCATAGGAAATTGAATAAATCTTCCTTTAAATATTTCTAACTTTATTACCTTAATTATTTATGGGACTTTAATAAAACGTAACTTTTCCACCCGTCCACCCCGCTAACAGGTTGTCAACAAACCAACCGTGTACTTTGCCTAGATTGTAACACATCACCGATAACTTTCCGCTCCCTTTCTTAATGGATCTCAGATAATTTAATAAACAACATCAAAAACTTACAGGTGAACTGTAGCTACCTTTCCGATTTTAATCCACGGATAAACATTTGTTTTTGTACTTACCCTGTGGATATATATATACAGTATATACTTATTGCCAACCATAATTAGGGACATTCGAAATACAGAAAGATATTTCGCCGAAACGTCTCGTGTGCCAGGTGAAAAATGAACTTATTTTGTTTTATTGCACTTATAGATTTTTCTATCGATCACAATCTTATATACATACTACGCTACACACTTAACAAATAAAATATCGCTATTACCGCCAGTGTACAGTAATGTCAAAAGAAAGGTAGCACCTCCAAAAAGTAAAAAAAACAACCGAGGACATCGCTATCTTCCATAGCTCAATACCCTATCAGCCACCTTTTGTTTTAGACAACCAGTGCGATTGGAATGAACGACTCATCTATGGAATTTTCGAAGATATTCGACAGGGCGTCGGAATTAAAACAAACCTATACAGACGAAATAATAAAAATAAAATCACTTCCGGAATTCCGAAATTTATTTTGCTTGTTTAGACTTGCAGAAAGTTTAACAATATTCCTGTAATTACGACATCTCTCAACGAGGACAGCTATTGCCTGAATAAGCGCCCTCTGGCCAGGCATACAATGCCTCTTTAAGTTGGGAAGAGACAAGCTCTGTTAATTCAATTTCACACGAGTCTTGCGAAATACCAGACCGCCCGGTGCGTGGTGTTTATATCCATGTTCTTTGTTCGTGCTAGGGGAACAGATAATCGAGCCCCATCCCGGACGATTTAGCAGGATATGCACCCCAATAGGTTTCATATCTGAGTTCTCGAGTCTTTTGTTTCGAATAGTTTTTTTTTTTTTTTTCTTTTTCCAAGCGCAGTCAACAGGGCGGGGAAGTACCGGGGAAAACACGGCGAGGCCAGCCAATCGCGACGCGAAATTCCCAATTACTGTATGCGATCGATGTACCGTCAACTGCGCAGCTAACCGAGTTTTTGTGTGTGTGTGTGTGTCTACCACGGGACGAGGGCCGATCGTGTCGTTCATCCATGTAATGGCCATACCCTGATGATGCTCCTGCGGTGGCTGCTCGGGTACACCTTCTCGCCCCCACGTGAGAACGCCACACACACACACACACACACACACACCACACACACACACCTCCCTCCCGAGAGCTCATTCAGATGCGCACGCCTTCTGTTTCTGTTTGCGATTACAGCGGGGAAAGCTAGGTCGCCTCCGTCTGCCGGTAATTAAACGAGCTTTCGAAAATTAGTCATTGTGGACTCGCAAAAAAACAAAGGGGGGGGCCGGTCCACTGGTCGATCGCACCGACGGGGGGGGGCGTGGCTGCCACCCCCCCGAGTGACGTCATAACTCATAAGACCGCCGCAGCACAATCATAAACACCCAATTCGCCCCTCTCCGCGCACCTCTGAGGCGCCCGGAGTTACTAGTAGTCTTTCTAACATTACATCCCTCCGATCGCCCGTACATCTTTCCAGAAGCGTAGAAAGCTGCAACTGACAGAAATTCCCACGATATCAACGAAACAGGGAAGCTACCAACTATGGCGTGCAGTGTACTGTACTTGTAAAGGACTGAAGAAGGGTTTTGAGATACGTAAGCGGCTCAGGCCGACTGGCCGACCCCGCCATACATCATCGGCCAGTGCTGTGGTTGAGAGACCGACTCGCATTTCAGTCCGTCAGGGCGGGTTAGGGTTAAATTCGTTTCTTGCAATAAAAAAAACAAACAAAAAAAAACTGTCATCTTATTTTTATTTTAAAGAACAGAAAAATAAATAAATAAATAAAACAGCGATAATTACAGTTTTCTCACATATTTACCTAAAATAGGCTCGGAGAATTTAAGCTGAGAAGCCTCAACATCCGTCCGCAGCAGCCGCGTCACCGCTTCCACATCCCGACCGTCACTAGATGTCGAGCTCTCAAAGGGATACAGTTTCCGTATCTCTACCGCTACGTTCTGTTTTTCCTTTCTCTTTCCCCACCTTTAATCGTAGTTGGTTTTGTGGAAAAATAATTTCTGCTTATGGCGGCTGAACTGCTTGCTGGAAGGGAGTATAAAGAGATGGAATAGCGGAAACGTGAAGTAGGAAAAACGATTTACTAAAGCGAGGGGTTACGGCCGGTTGTTAGGGAGATGGATGAAGGGAGTAACGGATCGGATGCAAAGAAGCTGCGCGAGTGAATCGATGGAAGTTGTTCCAAGACGGCCATCGAACAACGTGTACGCTTCGAATTAATCGAGAGGGGGGGTTGTTTACGTGTGAGGCTACTTGAGCAGAAAGACGATGGCGGTGATGGAGCCGGCATCGGTACCCACGGTCCCTAGCTCCGGTTTTGCGCCGTGGACGGCTCAGACCGCGGGAGGAGAGCGCCCCCTCCCACCAGAACGGCAGGAGACAGCTCACCGGCTATTAATAGCAGAGACTTCGATTACGTCTCTCCACGTGACTATCTGTTCATTCAGGATTTCGTATTAGAACAATTGCTATTTATTTTGTTTTGTTGTTGTTTACTTTTGACCAGTACTGTATATATATAACATCTACCTCGGTCCTTAAAGCGGTTCCATCGATAAACAAATTACAATGAAGGGCAATACCATCAGCATTCCTGGCGCGAGGGGGATGATGGGAATGGATAGACGAAGTGCGGAGACCGTAGCTTATTAGAAATTTGCTTTTATCAGTCATTAAAAGTGTAATAGGATCTAAGCGGCGACTTGCGCGATGACAAATCGTGTACCGGGTAACGTCGAAGTCGCTCCTTGCTGTCCTGTCGTCTGTCTCTCTGCTGGTGATATCTCTACTAAACCATCCTACGTATTGAGCCGTTTGAAGAGGTACTTTTACCTTCGTACTAACCCACAGCAACCCGCTTATCTCCCCTTCGCTCTCTTCTCGTCAGCGCCGAGACGATTTCTTCAGCAGGAAAGAGTGGTCCGACCGTCATCACGTGGCAAATTAAAGGGCGATCGGAATTTTCGAAATTCCTTTCGTCTTAGTAGCTTTAATTAAAAAAAAAAAACAACAACAACTAACCGCGGACCGTCGGACAGAATACTATTAATTAAATGTAGAGGAGCGTATTCCAGCCAGTAAAAAATGTTTTGTGTGACAAAGCTTCGGAAACTTTAAATAATGAATGAATTTAATAGCAGTCATATGCCAATATACACGCAACTGTGAGCATTAATAAATTCACTGATATATTAAATATATAATATTCCAGCGAGAGCCCGCAGTGATGGGTAACAGTGCATAATTCTCTACGTCAAAATGGTATATAACTGATTTAATTTAGTTTTGAGTTCATTCATTTTAAATAAATCAGATTAAATTTATTTAGAAAATGCATGAGTATTTTTCAAGCCGCAAGTGGCTGAGATAGAGAAATTGTGTCCAGTTACATTAGAGATATGGCTAATTATACTTAGTTTTATTGTTTCTTTTTATACCTAAAATGTGAAATATAGACTGCTGCTAACCAGTAGGCCGTCGCTACCTATTGGGCGTGGAGGAGGCGAGAAAGACTACTAATAAGTATTTTCCAAGTATTAGAGGAGAAAGAGTCCGCTGAGTCATACAGAATTATCCTTTTTAAGAAAATCCTTTCTAGTATTTAGGCGAATTTAATGCAATACCATTTTAAAACTTTAATAGTCAATATTTTGAATTAATTTACCAAAGCTAAACAATTTTTGTAATAATTTGTTTACATATATCCTTTAAAAAAATATCTAATAGATTAAAACCTTTAATACCTTTTAGATGATGTACATCGACAGCACCAGAACTCTCCCGTCAAAGAGAACACAAACGACTTTGCGTACGTTATAGTCGTGCATGATGCGAGCTATTTCTGAAATTGACATTTCTAAATTCATGCTAACCGCCTAAATTATTGGATACATATCAAACGAACACAAAATGGGTTTAACCGTACTAGGCAAGTGCTTTCTGCTTTTTCAAAACACGGGTTAAAACAACTTTTTCCAAACAATTTGTTTCACTGAAAACCCAATAAAAGCTAAAAATATCCGTAGTATCCGGTTTACATGAACTTCGATGGGTTCGGCCAGAAACCTTGAGCATGAAAAGAGAGAAAGAGTCGAGTGGGGGAGACAGATTTTACGTGAATATAAAAAAGTGGGAGCTGGAAAAATATAAACCTAAACCGGATACGTAGGTAATGGTTCTGGAATATTTTGCCATCCATCAAACCAAAATTTTCTAACTCCGCTAAGAAAAATACAGAATTGAGATGATAAAAGAAAATGGGAATTTAAATGCCCGGCCTACTTCTCTGCTGCCAGTAGGCGGTGGTATTTACATATTTACAGTAAATGTATCTTGCTGTTCTATTTTGTCTGTTGAGGTATCCTGAGCAGGGCATCCAGCTACTACTATATGCTCTATTGTTTCTTCATGTTCTCCGCACATTTCTGTTTCAGGATAATGTCCTTTTGGTGGTATTTTGGCCAACCGTTGATCTAGCGCCGCTGTTACTATCCCTTCCATCACTGGTTTGAGTCCTGATCTTCTTAGCCATTGATGGATTCTCTTTCTTTCGTTCAGCACCCACTTTGTTGATTCGCGTCGGATATTGACTATGCGTCGACTTTTCTTCCCAAGTTGTTCTATTTTTCTCTGAAGACTTTTCCTCACTCGTAGTTTTAGTCCGTCTTGGTATTTATTGTTGCCGTATTCTTATTTTCTCTTCTTTAATTCCATTCACTGCAGCTTTGTCTTTGAATCTGATCGCGTCTTTGTCTAATGAGCAGTTCTGACTCTCCATCTCTCTTCTCTTCCCTCTCTCCTCTCCTCTCTCTCCTCTCTCTCTCTCTCTCTCTCTCTCTCTCCATCTCTCTCACCATCTCTCTCTCTCTCTCTCTCTCGCGTTTATGTTGTTTCACAAGCTTCGGGAATTTATCACCTTTCTCTTCGTAGATATAAATCAAAGTCCGGCTGTAGGTTTCTAACTGAACATAAGTCCGTTCTCCTTGGTGGATATATCATATCGACATCTGCTTTGAATCAGCAGTTTCCTGGATTCTTCGAATAACCTTCTGATTTTAGTCATCTTGAAATCAATGAAGTTGTGCATCACTACAGGTAAAACCATAGTGCCTATGGCTTCTGTTTTTCTTGTAGCGTTCATTCTACTGTCCAGATCTAATCTTCTCTTCAATAGCTTTTCCTTTTTAAATCTTTTATCTTATCGTTGCATTTTGTCAGTTTCATTAATTCCATAATAATTTCTAGTTTCTCGATCCGGGTATTTACATCTAGCCCCATTCCTCATGTTCCCACAAACTTATCTTCTTCAAGGTAGCGTTTGCGCCTTCGTCCAGTCCAAATGGCATCTAACCGCCTTCCGTGGACCTTTCCCTGCTTTTGTCTGACTCTCCAGCTGCAGATCATCTTTGGCGTACAGCTTTGGGTCGTACATGCAGAGGGGATGGATAATCTCACCTCTGACTCGACATTTGCTTGTGTTAAGCATGGAGCTTAGACGAGGCTAATGCTAAACCGGAAAGCAATGGAAACAAAGAATTTCCTTGGACCCCCACTTTGATGTTGTTGAATCTTCTTATGATAGTTTCGCTGGAATACTTCAGGATTCCTTGTTTTCTACATAATCCCTCTGGTTTCTATAAAGTCCGCCTGTATGCTGGAGAGTTTACACACCTTCACCGATCTGAGCATCCAGGTGCGACGGACATTATCAAATGACTTCTTGTATCCAATGCATAATGTAGGGCTCTCTTCTCTTTAGTTTTTTTTTTAAATCCTCCATTTTGTCTGAACTGTTTGTACCTATTTTCATATCATGTGATTTTTCTAGTCATGGCATATGCTTTGCTTCAGTTTCTCATTACCTGGTTGTATTATTATTATTATTGAGAAGATATTATTTATATTTAGATACTACTGTTTCTTTTTATTATAATTTTTAATGAATTTATGCAACTTTTATTCATCATCTGAACCGCATCTAATTATTTTGGGGGGAAAGCAGAAAGAAAAGGAGAGAAATAGAAGCGACTACAAATGGACTCCGGTACCTGAAAGGGATTCGGTGGGAGAACCTTATTAAAGCTGATAGGGACCCCACAAACATGGCCGCGGGACGTGACGAGATAGGTGGGCACGAATCCTTTCCAACACCAAGCTCCCTTTGACAAATCTGCTGCATCTGACAAACACCGCCGTAAGTTCAAGTACACGTTAATTAAATAGGCTACATAATTACTTAATTAATCTTAAAAGACAAAGAAAAATATGTCAGCTGTTTTGTTTGTTTTATTCCCTCAGACAGTGACAGAGCGGCCTGGCGGCGTGACGTCACAGCGAGCACGAGCTCTCCTCTCCCCCGTAAGATGTCGTGACGATGCCACGTTTGAAATGAAAAAGAGCCCCCCGTTCATTTCTATTTCTCTCTCGCCACAGAGACGTGACCTTGTCTCTGCTCGCCATTTACATGGGGGGAAGCCGACGTTATTTATCATCGTAAATCAAGGGATAGAAAAGATGAGGAATGTAATTTCCACGAGCGAAGCGCAAACGGGCAAACAACATCAACAAATAGTTTGTCTTCACGTGCCACAACCTCTGGACTTTAAAAAAAAAAGAAATCCTTGTAACCGAAATTCGGTGGAAAAGCGACAGCTTTAAGTTTTCTCTTGGTCAGGCGAAGGGAGTTTTTCTTTAAAAAAACCCGGAATTATTATTTATTTTAATTAATGAGGATGTGGGGTTGTTTCGTAAACCGGGCCCGATTGTACCTGCCAAGCCGAGGATCACTCCGCCAGGTCGGCCCCCGGTTCTTTTAGATGCGACCTTTAAAAATAACCCAATAACCAAAGATCACTGTAAGTGGACATTAACGGGTCAAAGCCGTCAGCGGCTTATATTCCGAAGAGCCGATCGATGCGGACGTCGTCAGGGACCGTTGTCACCCCTCGTGCCGTGAACCCTAATAACTACCACCGGGGCTGTTCCCTTTCTGGAATGGCGCTAACGCCCGGTTTAGGCCGGGATCTGCTGCGGGGCGAAGCCTCATCGTCGGCGCATCACGATCTCAGCGCGCCGGCCGTGTTTCCTGAGCCGCCCGCCAGCCGAACGACTTAAAGGGTTAAGATTTACTGTTTGTCCCCGGTACCGCGGAACAAAGCGGGGAGAATAGATGGGTCTGCACCCTGTGACGGCACGCACCGCCGGCTCGGCGCTCGCTGACTTCTTCTTGAACCGCGGTCGGGCGCTAAAGGTCACGCCGGGGCTCCGTTATTTTTAGACCCGCTGGCGGCGGCATTCGCTAACCACCGACTGACCAGTTACGCGACCTTACCTCTCCGAGCCCCGCTTCACCTTGATCCGGCAGAAAAGAGAGCTCGAGCGCTTTGCTTATTTTCGCGCGCGTGTTTACCTCCTGGTGTCCCTGAAAGGTTCATCGACAAGGGTCCCGGGATGGGGGGGGGGGGGGGTGGTAGACCGTTTTTCCGGTTTCTGCCCGGAGAACCTTCTAGATCATCTCTGTACCAGCGCCGTACCTGGGACCATCAGGGCCGTTACCCGAACGATGTACGGTCCTGCGATTTACGTCCAGGTGGGGGAAAAAAGACATCCTATCAACCCTGGAGCAGTAGGCAAAGCCAGCCATTCTCATACGATCTGTATGCACGCCATCTAGCGGGAGATGATGGCGCGCAGACGACATTCCCGCAGTAAGCAGCAGCGAAGACGAGCAGACAGACAGGCGTCGTTCCTTAATGAAGTCGGCAGCAAACAACTCCGAGGAGCCAGTTAATCCATCCTTCAGTGGATTTCTCGGCCGTTGTTCACAAATAAAACCCGCAGTTATCCGTAAACCTGAGACCCATACGAGTAAACAATGAGGTGTATCGAGTATATTCCAGCCCCCCATTGTTTCACCCGGGTTTTTATTCACGACCATCCGTCCGTCTCTTCTGAATCCCTTCAGTTCCACGAATGACTGGGATGGGACAACGGAGGAGGGGCATCGCCGAAGCACAGAGAGTCAGCTGGAGCTAAGGTGGGGAAAGGGTTATAAGAAAGAGAAGGCGAGACTCGCGTGCGAGTAAATACCCGGCGGGAAGAGTTAGGGAAGATCAAAGGTGTCAGATCACCTGTCCGGTGCACAGCGTGCGCTCTTCCCTAGCGCCAGGATAACTTTGATATCCAGGTAGCACTATCGGTAAAAAGGACCAGCAGCAGCACGACCACAAGAAAACAAGCAAACAAACAATTAAATAGACGGCTAGGACGATCATGAAACTGACAGTGAAAAGAAAGAAGAGATAGCATCTTTAATACGTAAACTTCATTAGCAAATGCAATATAAAGATGAACTTTACTTATTTGTTACCGCCACAGTAGAGCGTATCGAACTGCCCAATCACAGATGAAGTGAATCGAAACGTTTGGAAATATATCTGAGGCTAATTTAAATCCCACTTTTGCTTGTACATCTACATTTATTCCGTGATATGGGTGTAATTATTATTTTTTGACAGTACTTAGGAAATCTAATGCAACAGATGTAACAAATTATCTGTCGCATCTTCTATAGCTAAAAATGACGACTCACGCAGGCGCACATTTATGCGTCCCCGTGTAGTCCCTCGAGCCAAACCGCAAACTTACATGTTCTCTCAGTAATACAAAATGTCAAGAACTGCGGGTCTCTTAAAATCCCCCGAATGAAAGAGAACGATGCTGGCTGGCTGCTTTGAACCACTCCCAGGTCGTCACCATTAACACCTGTCCTCGTCACCTCCGAGAGGAGAAATTAGTCTCTTGGTCACGACAAGAGCGGGACTTGGAGGGCGTGCCTCAGATCTCGGCACCGGGGCGACAGGCAACGCACGTGACCGCGGTAAACCGCGCGGTTTTTTAACGTCAGCTTGATGTGTGTGTGTGTGTGTGTGTGTGTGTGTGTGTGTGGGTGTGTGTGTGTGGACAGAGTTTTTGTTTTTTTTTCTTTTTCCTTTTCTAAAACACAAACGAGCAACGGAAAGGGGAGAGAAGGCTTACGCGTATCGGAAGAACAAATCCCAGTTGTCTTCCCTCGACTCGTCGGCAGGGTGCGTCAGGCGAAGTACAATGGAGAAGAAATGTTTATTTCGTTCGGATAAAGGAATGATCATATTAAATTTCTCACAAAGGATTCGCGTGATAATGATAAAAACAATTAAGGAGAAATAACGGCCCATTAAACGTTCTTACCTATGTTCAGTTTACACACACACACACACACACACACACACACACACACCACACACACACACACACATATTATAGACCCCCCTCGTTTTAGTTCAATGGACTTCCGCTTTCTCTGACGTTACTTAGATTAAATTAGCTCATCACACGTAAATCGTCATGCAAATGTGGTCCGGTCATCGAGTAATAAGCGTATAAAAGATTAAAGTCATCGTCCAAATCCCATTTTACATCGGGTTTTGGAGAAATGGATAAAGTAACAAGTTTTTCAGATAATTTAAGAAAGGGGGCGTCAAAGTAGCGCCCCCTCACCTGCTCCTTCTCGGCTTCGTGGAAATGGTGCTGAACGTATCGCAGTGACCCTTGTTTAAGTTGTTACCCACCGAATCCAGGAGTTTCTGGGAAATGCTCAAACACTCTACACTCTGATGCTAAATAGAATCCACAGAATAATTCCGAAGCTGATCTGAGCTTAGCTGCGTCAGAAGAGTAAATGTATAAAGCCAGAGACGCGGAAAGATTTCAAATAACCAAAAGTGCGAGTTTAGTTTATTACCCCCCCCCTTTCACCGAAAACGACTTTTATGCTTCCAAACTTTGGCAAAGAGTTCCAGGCAGAGACAACACTATTACTAAAAGGACATATCTCTAATCTGTAATTAACGATATCTTATGAGCTCTGATGATATATGTGATACAACTATAAAATAACCCGTTTGACCGTCGACATCTTTTTTTATTCAAAAGGAAAATTAAACTTGCGCCACTGAAAAAGGGTCTTCACGCCGAAGTTGGCAGCCAAAACGTTCTTGGACTTTTTCCAAAGTTGAGATTACGTATGCATATATTTTTTCAACCCAGCTTCATAGAATATTACGAGTAAGCGTTTTCGAGACGCCCCCTGTGTAATGACGTGGGATTCCAAGTCTGAGCTGCATACTCCAAAAGAGGCCAAACTATGAATTTATAAACCGTGGGTTGGCCATCTACGGCCCAGTGTAGCATATCTGTATCCCTGAAATTCTTTGAAACGCAAATTAAAGAAAAAAAAAATAGTCAACTGCTTGTTTATTTTTGCTCGACGATTCCATAAGCGACCAGATGATATGGAAGTAAAGTGTTAGATCAAGGAACGAGGTTCCGCCTCCGGTCCTCGCCTGTGTTGGCGTCACCTGTCGAGTGCGGTCTCTAAGCTCGCTCGCTGTTCATCAGAAACGATACGACCGGTCATGGCGCTTCTTCTTCGAGGTGTCAAGGAAATAAAAAGGGTTTTTTACTGCCCCATCGCCTGCCTCTCACTAAGACCGGGGGAGGGGGGTCATGCAGAAAACGTGTGTATGCCGCCTGAAGACGGTTTGGCTGACACCATATCCAAGTCGTCACATACAGTAATATCCCCCCCGACTTATTACGTAAAAACCCGTTCGTTTTGCATGTATTATACAGACTGCAGGAATAAGCAAAACTTCCAAATAAAAATAAAATCATATAGAAATGATATTGTGACAAAAAAAGAGGTATAGATGTTGAGAGAACAGTTAGAATCACTGGACGGACGGAGAAGTGATACGTCACAAACCAGCCCATTTCTGTTATCTACTGCAAGGTAGAATATATCAGTAATAGAAATAAGTAAATCGACGATAGTGAAAGAGAGATTCTTAAAGCTGCGGCTTTACCGAGGAGCGGAATTCTTCGTTGAGAGTCTGTCCGGCCTGTTCCAGTTGAAATGCGTGGTAAGTAAGTTAAGTGCACGACCGTATTTCGAGAGGTTCCTCGGTGTTCTAGAACACGGATACTGACGGGTAGAAGACAGATCAGCCAAAACCCACAGTTGGCCACGACAAACGGAACGAAACAGAGGAGGTAATTATAAATAACGACTTAACAAGGATCTACCTGCCTCTCTATTCACCAGGCCACTCAAGAATGCCATTTAAACAAAAATTAGGCGGCGATTTAAGTTATGGTAAAGGAGTCTAAATCAGCGCGCAGTTATTTTAACTTTTGGCTGGAAACAATGAGACAGCGTACAAAAAAACAAAAGAAACCGAGAGTAACGGGTGACGTCAGAGCGCCGTCGGGGGGTTCGTGCCCACGACAGATGTCGCTGTCAACCCTGGTGGAGACTAGACGTACTTGGAGAGAGTCTGTCTGTTTTACCCGGAGTTCTGAGCCTGTGGAAAGGCCGGTTTGCTTCGAACAACGGAGAGGGGAAAAAAACAAAACAAACAATTTAAACGATATAATCACTTGGTCTTACAAACCTTTGACCCCGACTGAGATCCCGTTACCTGGAGCGTTATGCACGATCTCGATTGATGATGAGAGTAGAAACAAGCGAATGGACGTTTCTTTTATTCTGTTGTTACTTTAGTGAATGCGGCCCAGATAACAACCGTCCGATAAAAAAATTACTGATTATAACTTTGGCATTAGTAATCTTCATAATTGTTATTCTCTGTTCGTCTGTTCCTTTTTTAAAAGGATTTCTGCGATTTTATTAGGATCTGTAGCTTCTCTCTCTCTCTCTCCATCTCTCCATCTCTCTCTATCATCATCATCTCTCTCTCTCTCTCCTCTCTCTCTCTCTCTCCATCTCTCCATCTCTCTCTGTACTGATATCATCTCTCTCTCTCTCTCTCTCTCTATCTCTTCATCTCTCTGTCTCTCTCTCCATCTCTCCCTCACTCTCTCTCTCCCCCCCTCTCTCTCTCCCTCACTCTCTCTCTCTCCATCTCTCTCTCACTCTCTCTCTCCCTCGATTATTAATTACTCTCCAGTACACATGTCACTATGGACACAGCTATTAACTCATTTCCTGTACGCACAATTTATAGATTCGTATGTATTCTAAAATTTGGTGGCGCCAAAACCCGAACAAGAGGAACTCGGTAAGGCAGGGGGAGAGAGAGAGAGAGAGAGAGAGAGAGAGGGAGAGAGGAGAGAGAGAGAGATGATTATGATGATGATGATGATAATGAGAGAGAGAGAGAGAGAGAGAGAGAGAGAGAGAGAGAGAGATTCAAGGCGATAACCCAGCTCAGCACTAAATTTCCCACGAACATTGAAATGAAGGAGTTTACCTCTGATGACTCGAGGGCTGGTTATAAGTACTTCTGTCCATCCATTACTCACTAAATTTACGAAGCAACCAGTAAAGGGCGCAATCATAAAACCCAGAAGACTAAACCGAAGTAGCTGACTGGCGAACCACTTTGTTTGCTAAATGAAAATGTACTCAGTTTTCCGACAGATGGGCGAATTTTTAATGGCATTTCGAGGAAAAACTTGACCAATGAGCGAACAGTTTGAGGGAATGAAAACTCGAGAAAGTGTAACCAACATAAAAAGTTTGTTTACTGATTTTAAATTGAGGATAAATTTCAGACAATAACAACTTAAAAAAAAACATTGACAATTAGCCGTCTCTTTGCCTACCTTGGAAGGATGAGTTACGTATAGGTTTTTAATTATATTTCTGTATTCAAAAGTTATTAATTAATTAAAATAAGTAAATATATATATATATATATATTGTTTTACTCAATGTTTAATAACAAAAAAACAGACGTTTAGGACAACAAGAAACACTGTATAATTTTATAACTCAAAAATAATGATAATAATAAATTATTATTATTATTAGTATTGTTGTTGTTGTTGTTGTTGTTTTGGTATTTAAATGATCACAAATCTGAACTTCATTTTAAAAAATTAAATTAGAAGTAATAGAATTAACATCAACAACAGGCTAATAATACGTGTTTCTTTCGTCGTTAGCATTGTCTTCTAGTACCATTTTATATAACAAAATAAGAAAAGATTAAACAACAGAAAAACAAGTAAGAATTAAGAGCTTAGCTTCGATTATGATGGTTGCCAAAATTATCGCATCCATCCACTAATATCCTCTCTCTCGCTCAGGTGCAGCTACACCAACTAAAGCAAAGCCTAGGATTTTGTTGTGTTTTGCTTAAGGTTTTTATTGGTTAAAATAATACTCTTTAGTGAAGACAGTATGTGGAGCGACTAAGGCTAGTTTCGAAAAGTGAGAAAGTATTACCCTGATTATAGCTTCATCTAAACATTTAATTAAAAATTAAGGTTCTGTAAAAACTTACCATTATACTGATTAGCTCCCGACAAAGGGAGCATTTATTGAATGTACTTCTATCAATGTAAAAAAAAAACAACAAAATATTTTTTTAAGAAAAAAGTATGCATAATTATCGCCACTACTTTATCTGTAAAAGAATTTAATAATTCGTAAATTCTTAAAATTTCTTCTTTTCAATAAAAACAGATTAATGTCACGGCTCTGATGAATCACATGTACAAAAAGCCAGAATGTTTACTCTTTCTAAACAAACACAAAAGATGAAATGTTTACCCTTAATAACACGAAAACAACAGACAAAGTGTTTACTCTTAGTAAACAAAAGCACAACTGACAAAGTGTTTACTCCTAGTGAACACAAACACAACAGACAAAGTGTTTAATCTTAGTGAACACAAACACAACAGACAAAGTGTTTACTCTTAGTGAACACAAACACAACAGACAAAGTGTTTAATCTTAGTAAACAAAAGCACAATAGGCAAAGTGTTTACTCTTAGTGAACACAAACACAACAGACAAAGTGTTTAATCTTAGTAAACAAAAGCACAATAGGCAAAGTGTTTACTCTTAGTGAACACAAACACAACAGACAATGTGTTTACTCTTAGTAAACACAAACACAACAAAATGTTTACTCTTAGTGAACACAAACACAACAGACAAAGTGTTTAATCTTAGTAAACAAAAGCACAACAGACAAAGTGTTTACTCTTAGTGAACACAAACACAACAAAGTGCTTACTCTTAGTGAACACAAACACAACAAAGTGCTTACTCTTAGTGAACACAAACACAAACACAACAAAGTGTTTACTCTTAGTGAACACAAACACAACAAACAGTGTTTACTCTCAGTCATCAGAATAGAAGTTATTGCGTAGACAATAAATCCCTAACGTCCCTGAAAGGCAGACGATGGACTGGTGAATGACCTTCTCCAGGTGAGCTGTTACGTCTGAAAAAAGTACAGTGTACTGTGTGAATGCAATACTTCTATCATGGAATAAGTAAATAAGTGCCCCGTTAACCAACCGTATATAAAATGTAGACATTCCAGTCTTCTTTGACTACAGATGCATGCACCTGCCCTCCTACCCTTTGTGTGATATGGAAATCTATTTGTAACGAACCGCTATAATTTTGCTTGAATTATTCCTTTGAAGTCCCTGGTCACTCTGGTGTTTCTGCGGGCCTGGGACGGGTGGGTTGCCATTTGTCTTTTTATTTATTTATTGATTTATTTTTTGAGTTGAGAAAGGAAACTCAGCCACCGCCCGCTGTGATCGATTAGTGTGTTGGTCATCAGTGGTTCGTGTTCGGCTCCCGGTCTCGTTCATTATCCGAAATGTTCTCTGTGCAAAAATAAATAAATAAATAAATAAATAAGAGGGGTTTGATGGTTTATTTGTCTGCGTGGTAGCAAAGACCGGCCACAGCCCAATACAACGCGAGCGCATCAGAGTGTGAGCCCCTTCGCAGGTTAGTGCGCTTCCGCCATCGGTCGGTGCGGCGCGTGGTCCGAAGAAGAGGCGGGGGAGGGGAGATGGAGCAGCCAGCGACCGTCGGATGTGAGTGGTTAGGCGACATCTGCGCGACTCTTTCCTACCAGAGAAGCCGGCTGCTGGAGAGAGAACCGCGCGCATCGTAACCCCCCCCCTCGAGATTAGGAAAGAAGAGGGGCAAGAGGCGCGTGCTGACCGTAAGGAACGAGACGGACCGGTCAGTCCTCTTCTTACAGCATCCGCCGAGCGCAGTCAGCGTTGTTACAAAAATCGGGAGCGGAAACGGACCCCCGTCCCGAAACACGAACAAGTTCTGATGATTCCAGCTGTGTATGGCTCAAGTTTTTTGGTAAACAGAATGTTCTCTTCTTTCTTGTTAAATCGCTTCTCTAATTGTAAAGTTTTTAACGAAACAGCTGGGGCATGACTATGTGTCTTAAGAATTGTTAGAGCGCTGAAGCATGTCCGTCGACGCCCTAGCGAACACACCTGAGAGGTCGCTTCGCCAGCCAACGTTCTACACACTCGGAGTACAAGAATTAGGGGGGGGGGGCAGAAATCGATACCAATACTCACAGACGCTCTAACAAAATATGTGGAGATTCTCTTTTATCGAAAAGGACACGGCTAGTTGTAGATACAGAAGCAGGAAAGAGAAGCCATTAACGCTCCTTATTGTTTTTGATTTGGAAACTGTAGCATCCAAAGTCAGCGTTTAATCTGCGTTGTGGAATCGACAGGAGGGTGTCGTCTGTTCCGAGGCTTCCCCCTGACTTGGGTGTTTGTCTTCACCTGCCTCACGATCTACACCCCGGCGCGGCGCAGACTCGATGAGGCTTTATTAGCTGTCTCGAGGATGGGAATCGACCCCCTAGATGTGTCCAGTCTCTGCTACTGGTCGTCCACAACCCTGTGTGGTGGCTGGCTGGCTTCTCATCCTCCAGAAGATGGAACTTTTCACATTCGTCTTTCACATCTTGTTCGACTCGAAGAGACTATCTTGCAGAAAGAGCAGGTTTAGAAAGAAAGAAACAGATTGCAACATCGTTTTCTTAAAAAAAAAACAAACCAAGCGCATCGGATTATAATCACGGCATTAGAAATATAAATAACGTGGAAGGAAGGAATCCAAAGACGGTACATAAATGCATACATACATTACAGATATTTTAATGGATTAACAAGTAGTGCTACAAAACGGTGCAAAATGCATTATTTAAACCTGATTCATAGGTAAGCTCAGACTACCTGTCTGGATGAAGGGTGAGAAGTCTTTAGAACTTTGGCATCAAAGGGAAACTTCTTTAACATCTTTCCCATAACTGTCATGCGAAGATTTCTGAGTTCTCTGATATATGCGAAGAAAAAAAAAGGATAAAGCTATAATGGTTATAATACATCCAAAATGTAAAAGCGCTTTGTATAAGTGAGAGTCAGTCAAGCCTTTTAGAAAATACAAATACCCTAAGCAAGTAAAACAGTTTGCAATACAAGTGGTTTCCACGGATGTTTTATAAGAGATATGGACACAGAAATTTTAAAACGTGTTTCTTGTTCCAATATAGATAGATAGATAGTTAGATAGATACATATTCAAAGTAATAAATAAATAAGAAAAAAGCCAGGTTATCACTAAATACGTGAAGAATTTATTATTTATTGCCGGGGTAATCACTTCTTCTGTATAGTTTGTTTCTGTGGTCATACCTACTGCCAGGTTTTGGTCTGAATGCTGAATGTCTCGGACAAGGCTACCTGTGTCAGGTTTTCATGGTTTCTGATATGTCTAAGCTCCACAAACTTGGTCAGGACCTTTCTCAGGAGCATGTCCATTTCGGGAATCATGTCACCAACCTTAGTTTTATCTGCCTAAAAGATAAAGTTAATTCCTTTGGTGATATTTGTTTAAAATATAGTAGTAAATATAAACCTGAAAAAAAAAGATCAGGAATGGATCATCACCACAAGCAAACTAATTCACAAACAATTTAAGAATACATACCTGGAAAAGCATGTCGAAGTCATTCAGCAAAAGAAAAGAATGTATAGTCATCCTTCTCACCAAATCTGCTTGCAATACGTTTCACTCTACCAGGCTTCTCATCTTCCTTAAGGCTGTACAAATAGTTCTTCATTGCTGAGTACTGTTAAAAATTCTCTTTCTACAGCCATCTGGTTCTCGAGAGGACGTTTGAACATCTCATTATACTCCTCATCACGAAACTCTTCAAATTCTTCGTACTGTTCCTTTCGCCTGGCTCTGAAAAGCAAAAAACTTTTAACTTACACACATTTTTCTTTTGAGAAATCAATAAAATAAGCAATAATTTACAAAATTTTTAGCCAGAAAACTGTAAATAAATTTTGATGTAAATGTAATTCTTGACACGGTGTTTTGTAAAATAGCAACGATAAGCACATATCAGAACATGTCAGTGAATGCATCATCTACTGGAACACAGTTTTTCGATGCCTGTCGCTAAACATGGGTTAGCCGGGTAATACGTCGGGCCCTGTACACATCAGGTTGCTTCTCTCTAATTCAGGAGAGCGCAGAATTATTTCGTCCAGTCATGACGTCACTGTAAACTAAATAATGAATATGTAGATTCTGGATATAGGTTTTTATATACAGCTATATAAAAAAAAAAAACTTGCCTCGGGGATCTTGTTTACGGTTTCAAAGATATCTTCAGCAGTTCCGTTACTGCAAACCGGCCTGCCAAGATGTCTCGCAGCTAAACCTTCATCTTTGAACACTCGGGCTAGTATTGATTGTTTCTTATTATCTTACTTGTCATTCGATTCATCAATCACTAAAGAATAAGGGCCTTGCTGGCAGCGCTCAACAATCAGAGGCAGCGGGACTTCTGCTGCAATGGCTTTAAAAAAAAAAAACAAAAATTCCGAGATGCTTGGCAGCCATGACGCTAATGCTTTATTTTGTGGATATCTTAAGTACGATATGACGGATTACGTCACAGTAAGATTTGTAAAATAACTCTTAGCAATAAGTTTGCAATTTGTATAAGTACCCAGCTGTTTTCGGAAAAAATCTCATCCCGGATTAACAACTGCGGTTGAAAGCACCGTGGAGCTATATAAACTTACCTGAAGCATAAATGTTAATTGTAGAAATATATTACAGAAAAGAAAATTAAAAAGATAAGATGTGAGTTCCCCTAAAGAGTGATATCACCCCTGCCATTCATTTGTCTCCAGCGTTTGTTTAGTCTCCTTTATTTATTTTTAATAAACCGCTCAAATGAATTTAAAAGTTTATTATTTTGCCAATCTATTTGTTTAGATAATAAATGGCGAATAACCAAAATATAGCTCGGGAAAGTGTTCATCTAGGAGCGCCGGCAAAACACAGATAGGTTTATATCAATATCAGGGGAAGATTTCCGGTTATTATAGGACTGTGGTAACAAAAGTTACTTTTCCTTATTTAACATTAACCGCTGTAGTTTTTTGTTATCACCACGCTACGCCTTGTCTTCAATGCGACCGCAAACGTCATGTAAAGTCGATCTTTATCGTCGAATGTCATGTAGAGAGGTGAACTTTACTTATCTTCGTTGAGTCGGTACCTACAGACAAGAGTTTGCGCGCTGTAATGTCACGACCTTGAGAACCCGAGAGGACGGAGTCGAAATCAGATAACGGCTGGGATAAAGTAGAAACGTAAACCAAACAATAATAAAACCTCAAAAACAAAACAGCAACAACAACAACTAAATAAGGAAATCCCTGAGCAGCCAACTCCTTCCAGACACGCACCAAGTATTCCCAGCTCACTTCGAAGCCATTAAGAGAAGTTTCGTTAAATAAGAACATCTGCAGTTTCTCTAGCCACGAGATCGAGGACTTTAATGCCGCTATTTCCTTAGGTTCATATAAAGTAAGATATTATTTTAATACCTCGCGGGCTAAGGCTCGGTTCCAGCGTTTTGAGCAGGAGGCTTTCTACAGGAAAATCGCAGTATCGCAGTAACTAACCAGTCACTGACGTCACAGTTGGCAATGTCCGTCTTCGGAACGCTGGAGCCTCTTGACGTCGCCGAGAACTCTGCGAATTTCTGACCTTTCCGCGTGACTCCCATTCATCGCGGATCTCGGATAGCTGTGAATTCTTCTCCACGCTGCTTACATTCGTCACAAAAAGTTGGCAAATCGGGTAATACGAGATTGTTCCTGTTGGCTAAATTCAACAAAGACTCCCCGCAGACTGATCGTTTACACGTGCGTGCTAGTTGTGCAAAAGTTTGTATTGGCTTGGATCTGCCAATGGCTACTTGACCTTTCAAATTCATAACCAAAGAATCCTAAACTAACCTAACAAACAACAACAACAACACAACAACAACAACAACAACAACAATAATAATAATAATAATAATAATAATAATAATAATAATAATAATAATAATAATAATAATAATTTTAAAAACGGGGATATTCGAATTTTTAAAAAAGATATATATATATATAGTGCCAATTTTACACCTGTATGTTTTCGTGTTGATTAACGATTTACCTGTTTGCGTGATTTATCACCTGGGCTATAATATCCTACGTGATTTCGGATTAGCTTACACCGAAGAGTCGGGCGGGATATAAGAAAGGGCGTAAACTTAACTGATCACAGGTGAGAAAACAGCCTTCAAGCCTTGCTTTATCAACGACCGATAGCCAAGTATCTGATTAATTTAAAGTTTCACTTTTGATAAAAGAATTAGTTTCAAAAGACAAATCTCTGTCACGTGCATTATTGGATAAAGGCGATTATTTACCGTTTTTTTTTTTCCCGATGGTAGCGCTTTATTTAGTCGTTTCTTGCGGAAATCTCTGCCACAACCGACGAGAAGACAGGTAAAACCAGATCAGGTTTCTGGTCTCGCGCTGCCCGGCAGCCCGCACGTGCAGCCAGCTGGCTTTATACGTGAGGAGAGGGCGCGGATCCCGCGCGGCTGGCATGGGTGGCAAAAACAGGAAGGTCGTCGGCCAACAATCTATTAGCATACACACGGCCCCTCCCTCTCCCTCAACCGTGCGGTTTACGATTCTTGTTTCGCAGCCAAGATCTGCTAATCGCAAACACATATTCAGAAATATTCTCAAATAGATACTTCGGAGACCGTCATAGTGTATATTTCGAGTTCCAAGATGTAATAACAACAACAACAACAATAATATTTATTATTATTATTATTATTATTATTATTATTATTATTATTATTATTATTATTATTATATTATTATTATTATTATTATTATTATTGTTGTTGTTGTTGTTGTTGGTTTTTATTATTATTATTATTATTATTATTATTATTATTATTATTATTATTGTTGTTGTTGTTGTGTTGTTGTTGTTGTTGTTGTTGTTGTTGTTGTTGTTATCGTTTCTATGTTATTGCATTATGTTGAATTACGAAACTTCGAATGGGAAGAATGCAAAAATTTCCCTCGTAGCTGTCAGTTGATACATCTATTTCATTTACTGCCCCCGACAGGCACGCACACCATCAGCTCTCCTGAAGCACTGAATAAAACAGTAGGTCCTGGTGTTTTAAAGCTGATTTATCGAAATTAGTTCCCACTGTTTGTCGGGGGCTTTGTTTGTTTTGTTTGCAGTTAGAATTTGCTCTCCCGAACGGGAATTGACTTCTCGCCGTGACGTCAGCTGACGGCGCGCGCGACGACGATGACGACGACGATGACTCGCGGGCGCGAACATTTCCAGATGCCTGTATGTGGAAGCCGCGAGCAATGACAAACATGCGCGAAACATCGAGAACAGCGAATTGTTTTCCGTCGCGATCGTATGCACATGTATTATTGGCCTTCCGTCGCCTCCAGCAACCCCTCCCGTTCTCGGCCGAGTTCCCTCCCCTCGTCTCTGTGGTAACACGGTCACCATTCTCTTCCCGCAGTGATCGGGTGTCGCGGGAGGCGATTCCTTTGCTCTTTTTTGTTTTGATTCGCGTTCAAGGACGCGTCTGTTTCAAAACAGTTCCAGAAAACAACCCCCACCCGCTCCACACTTCTCTCCCCTCCCCCTTTGTTCCTTTCCCCGATTACAAACCTACACCTGCTCACCTTTTCGCCGGGGGGGCGGGCAGATGGCGCTGCTGCTGTAGGGCCGGACGTGGAGAACCGATGGAAAGAAGTGAACCAAGCTAACCGATTAAAAGGGAGATTCTCGAAATCGATGAATAAATAAATAAAATTTTAATAATTAAAGACAAACGGGAAGAATCCTTCTGTTGCTAGTGATGCTTATTTGAAAATTCAATTTTTAAAAAAAAAAATTAGAATAAAGTAAAGTAAATACGCGAGTAGTTAAGTTAATAGAGAACAACGATCTGAAGCCGGGCAAACGAGGGGTCTTGGGTAATAATGTAGATCTACTGGCACAAGTAAGAATTTCTCTCATTTTAAAACATACTACGTTTTATTTTTGGTAAATGAGAATGAATCGTTTCGATACGCAATAGATAAACGACGGACGCTCTTACCAGTGGCACCGATGGCACACGAATAGCGCCCTACAAGAGCTACCCGTTCCATTCGATGTCTACGAGCGGCGGAAAGTGAGGCTAAAGCGAAATGAGGAAAAAAAAACAAATAAAGAGAAATGAAAAGGAAGAAGAACAAAAGAAAACGGATGAACCAGGTGACGAAGAAAGTGTGGACATTTTCTAATCTCCATCTGCAGTTTTGAAATCTTCTCTAAGGACGGTGGCGCAAAACTCGCTGCTATTACAACCGGGACAACATCTCCCGTCTCTGCCAGATCGTTCGACTAATGTTTCTTACTTCCTGCTGCTGATTGGGCAAAAATTCAAAAACAAAACAAGAGCGATAATAAAAAAAACAAACAAACCCAACCTATTTTTTTTTTTTTTTAAATTATTATTTAGGTCGAGCCATCTTCTCAGTGCAACGTCTGTTGTCCGATCTTTAGGACATGGAGCTGGCATATTTCCACATCACCCGAGAGAATCTGAATGACGACATCTTGAGGCGCTCTTGCTCCTGTCCAATCCAATTTCCGCTATCGCCAGAACTCGGCCGAGCAGCTCCGGTGTTAACTGCCGACAACTCGGCTCTCACGGCCGAGAAAAAAAAACGCGGTTTCCAGTTCCATCATTAAAAAAAAAAAAGAATTTCCTCACCAGTCACCGTTTTACAACTGTGCGGCAACCACGACAACAACGTGTTGACCAAAAGTACCGCAGGGCCGTTTATGATGATTTTCACCAAAACTTCCAATTTAAAAAAAAAAAGGTTTCGTTATATTAGTTGCAAAATGCCACTTAAAGGAACACAGTGAAGTAAAAGAGAACGACCTAATCATCATATTAAACAATACAAATCCACTTAGTACGGGACGAAAAAGATGAAAAGTAGTTTTACCGGATGCCTCACATAACTGATCGAAAATCAGTCTTGCGCCGTGTGATTAATATCTTAAAATAGCTTCTGGTAAACTGCCAGACTGCCAAGGGTCGAATCTCAGTCGAGACCGGCTTGGTTTGATGTACCTTCCTCGCATGAGTTCTTTTCGTTCGTTTTCACTAGCCGGCCTCATGGGGTTTCCGGTTTCCACCCACATCTAAAAATGAAGATTTCTAGTAGGTATTTTTCGGGTACACGTGGGCGAGGTCTGGTGGGTAATTCTTAGACTGGCTCGCATCTTGACAACCGCTCAAAGTCCCTCGACCGTACCCAGGTAACTGCTTGCTTGGTTCACCAAGTTTGATGGCTAGTCCTTCCCTCTTTACCTCACTGCTGCGAGATGTCCTTAGACCTCAAATGTCAGGACAGGGCTGCTCAAGAAGAATTATTGATTAATTATTTTAGAGCGCAGCTTCGAAATCACGCGCGCTCTTATACTTTGAACAGTCTAAGTGATCGATTTATCGTCTTCCAAGGCAAATGATTTCGTGGAGAAACCTTAATTATCATCTATGCGCTTTGCTCACATTACCTGGTTTGAGACCCGATGATTACCTGTTCGTTGTCACTTGATGTTTTGGCATACACGTTGTCTGAAACAAAAAGAATATATTAACATCTGAAGATGGTAGAACTTCCATACCAGGTCTTCAAATGGTAAACAAAAACAAAAATATATCGTTTTGCGGGAATCGAGTGCGATGATCGACAGAGAATCGAAAGACGTCTGAACATGATTTTAAACGTGAAAGGTTAAATGCTCGTGTAAAGATGGATTTTTGGGTCTTTCCAAACTACCCCTCAATCCAGTATTATTTAGGTTTCATTTCTATAGTAAGAACCAGCCTTTATTTGCTTCATTGAATGGCTCGTCCAAATATATAGCGAATTTTCGGTCTTTGATTCCATTTCTTTAGCTTAAGTTGTTTTTGCTTCTTAATTATCAAACACGTGAGTTTTCTGTTGCTTGTCTACTGTTTTTTAGTCATGTGCACGGGGTTGGAGGAAGACCAGAGTCGAACTGAAGGGGAACGCGAATAAAAGAGAAGGTCGTAGGCTGCATAATATCGTAAGATGGAGCAGTTTTTCCTAGCGAAGTGAGACCGTGACTAACTAACAGGGCCGGTCGTCTCGGAAACAAGCTGCGAGAGAGTAAATGTTTCGATGGCTGCAAAAATTAAATGAGAAAACAAAACAAAAAATGAATTCAAATCAATAGAATTCGGTTTTCCAGGATATTCTGATCAGCCTAATTGTGACGTCATATTTTTTTTCTGTCGACGCCTAATTTAATTTCGCACACCCTTAAAACAAACGAATTTCTTTGTTTCGAAGATAACATTAATTTTTTTCATGTTTTTAGCCCGCATAACACGAAAAATATGGTATAAAATTTAAAGTTTAAAGTACTTATCAAAATTTAAAAAACAAAATAACATAACTTTCTGTCCAAGTGGGAAAGACAACAGCATCTGCGAACCGAAGCGAGGTCACCGGCGGTTATCGTTCTAGGTTTTCCTGTATCCTGAAAACTATATTTTACTTTTATTTTATTTATTTGTCTGGACAGTTATTGGATTCGGCCATTTTGCGCGATTAAACTGCCATGTCGAGGCAAATCTCCAGTTAAAGGAATTACCGAGGGACCGGAAAAGTTGATGTGGGTTGTTTGTGGTCGCGGTGAACGGCCAGAGCCGAAGACGAGGCTACTTCTCCCGCGAGCTTTATTGTGCGATATATCAAAGCCCATTCCGCAGTAAACGGATCTCTTTTCCCCCTCTCTGTCCCATCTCCACCGAGTGCGTGTTCTATCTTGGCTGGGATTACTTGGAAAAATCCTAGCAAACTCGGAACCCCTCGCTGTCGAGCACCTGCCGGTCGATATCCAGTGAAAACCACCTAACTCGTACATACCAAAGTTAAAGTAAACAGCAAATCTTTTTTTTTTTTTATTAAAATTCTTCTTTGAAGTTACTCGGATCATGATTTTCAAATTTTAAACCCGTGTCCCTAATCTTCCTGAAGAGATTAAAGCCAAAGGTCTTTAAAATCCCTGCCTGCTCCACACGTCACCATATTTTAGAGAATTACATTCATGAGCGGGCATTTTACGATCATTTTCAGAATTCAGAACCAGCCCTCAAAATAAAATCAGGAAATAACAGTTGTCTTAGAGCACATCCATGCGGCATTTAACTTTTTACTTTAATATTTGGTTCACAGTAATCCTTCTCTTAAATTAATCCCACTGTGAATCCGAGGGATTTCCATTGTGAGTTAATCGCGTGGTCTCTACAAAAGCTTGCTGTGTGGTGCTGCAATAAAAGAACGGTAACTCGGTAAAATTTTAAAGAATCACGTTTTTTTTGTTTTGTTTTTGAACTCGCAATAATCCTTAAGATAATCTGACTTGTTTTGATAGCGATGACCTTTCGTCCTCAAACTTGAGTGACCTTTTAAATTACGACAGTAAGGGTTTACATCGGTGTCTACTTTCCGGTCGTCTGTAGATTTCTCGGGTGGTGAAGACTGGCCACCTTAATCATTTTTCTTCTTCAAATGTTGCATTTCCTGCTCCTTTTAAAACCGCAAAATTGCTTCTTAGATGTTTAAATAAAGAATAGGCCTCAAGACCCCCAGATTTTAAAAAGTGAGTTGAGAAAAAGAAATATTTGGGAATATCGCTTTGAAACTTTTCAATCAACGCCAAAAAATTCAATAGACTTATTAATTTAGCCCGTCACCATTGCAAGGTAGAGTGAAAGTAAAGTGATGATAGTGTGTCAGTACAACCTGATAAATCACGTAATCTATCAGATCACTTTTTGAGAATCCATCGCTATAGATTTGATTTTAAAATTTCTCTGGATGCTTGGCTAAACTATTCGATCTCATCGCGAAAAAAAAAACTTTCAAGTGCGCTGGACTTATTTTAAAGTGGGTTGACATCACACCAAATAATTTGTCTATTTTCAAAATATTCATTGACGGCGTAAGTGATCTACTTCGGCGAGTTCTGAAACTATTAGCGCCGTTTTTATTAGAAAAGCCATATTAAAATATTAACCCTTTCAATACAAAACGGCTCATGCATCACTCTGAACGGTTTGAAAACAAACAGCTGTCCTCATACGCAAATAGACTATAACAAATATTTTGTAAACACGTTCTTGATTACCACAGATATTTTTATTTTAACAAATTCACTTTTTTTATTTAAAAATTTTGGCTCATAAGAAATATTCCACACAAAGAACTTTAGTTAAAATACTTTTGATAGAAGGAATTCTAATTAAAGAGTATACACGCGTCACAAATTCTAGCTAGACAGTATACTCGTGCCACAACGAATTTTAGACATTCAGAAACTTGATCTAACTATTCAAAAACTAAATACAACTTAAATGATTAATTTTAAACTAATTATTTCCTTTAGTTAATTGACCCATACCGACATTTTAAAGCTTTATGGCTAATTTATTTAACACAATATCCAGCATTCTGAGAGCATTCATTACCCATAATGCTAAAATATCTCGGGTCAGACGTGACATTTCAATTTTCTAGCGAAGTATATTTGACTTAGGTCCAATTTCTTTAATGGTTCATTTAGCCTTTTTTTTTTAAATTAATATTCATTAGTTTTCTCGTTATTTTCCATATTCATGAAGTGGTGCGGTATTTATTAAAAAAAGACGTAATTCTGCGTCAGTACCAGAGACATTAATTCAGACTGATATCTTACTTTTGTTGTCAGACACGTTTTTCGTGACAGAGCTGGTGCTGGCTTTCGAAGTGCAAATGCTATTATGGGTCCGTTTGGAGCCCCTGTGTCCAAATGGTTACAGCAATGGGTCGTTGTGAAACAAACTAATAATTAACGACTTCCGGTGTACTCAGCAGCAAATTAAGGCCGGCTTGGGTGTGGTAAAAAGTCATCAGAATTTCTACTCTCCTCGGCCTCTAAAACTTGTCTCCAGGTGGTTCATGTGGACAAAAGGAATTAAAAAGTAGCGCCTTTGCTACTACTGATAATAATATCTACGTACATACGTAGTTGTAAACCGCGCCAAAACTAAACTGCTTTCTATAGACTTTGTATCTTAGAAAGTTAAGGATCTAAGTAGAGTTGGACCTGTAAACAACACATACCCTGATCTGAAGGAATTCGAATCAACAAATGCGCGAAGAGATTTTCGTAACTTACCCAGAGAACTACAGGTACAAGTCATTATTTCCTAAATGCCCGGATGCTCATAAGATATCAGTGGCCATTTAAAAAAAAAAAAAAAAACATACTCCAGCAATGAAGACTATCTTAGAGAATGTCTTCTTACCCACCCACCCCCGACTAAGAAATCGGATGGGGCAGAGGCACTGTTCGAAAAACATTGCATAAACAGTACAATCACAGTTTCTACGGTTGCATCGCCATCTCTCTGGAGGACCACGAGAGGAATGATCTGAAACACGTGACCGTATATGCCTGAGTGGCCACCAAACAGCAAAGAAAGAAGAATAACAATAAAACTAATGCTAGTACTCAGATCTCATCAAACACAGAAGTATGAAAGCCAGAAAAAAAATTTTTTTTTTTTAAATTATTTTCATGAATAGGCAATTTTATTCGATAACCGGAATCAGCGAAAGATCTGACCGGAACGCCCTCTTTCGGCGGCTAAAGGCGCGGTAACGAAGAGACCATCGCAGACTCAGGCGTATAAAAGGAATATGTGCACACGGATTAACAGTACGGAGGCAGATCAGGCGACGGGCTGCTAATAACGAATCTTCAAAGTTACATTGTTTTCTACACGCCTGCTCAAGCCATCATATATCATACAAATGATGCTGAATATATATATACTGGCGCCTTATAAGTGTGCGGATAATCATCGAAATATCTCGTTTTATACATAATCAATTCATTAGTAAATGTATATCAAAGTATGACTGTTAGTACGTACAGCCATTAAAAATTGCTATAATAATTTTATAATTAAATTGATCGCAACTTAGTCTCCTCTTTTGCCTGCTAAGTGTATTTTTTTTTTTTAGTATTTTCCACATCCGAGCTATTAGTTTCTCTAAGTATGGAGAAGACGAACCGTTCGATTTCTCGTAAGTCATTCCAAAACTACGGAAGGTTAGATGACCTCTCCTATTCATAACCGTTCCATCTGGTTCTTATCAAACGAACACAGTGGGGGGCTGTGGTCGACTGAGATGGTTAATTCATCATTTTAAGATTTTCTCCGATTGTTTATCGTGGCATATATTGTTCATTCAGTTTGTATTTGGGTCGTTGTATAGTCAGACGATAAACTCACGGCCTATCATTCGATAGCCAGTATGAAACTGCAAAACTATACCATAATTTTCCTTTATAAGAACCCCCCTCCCTGATTCGGATGAACATTTCAACCTGAAAATCTCAAAAACACCTCTGATACTTTAACATTTTTCCTGTTATGTTAAGCATGGCGGAGGAAATTCTTGTATTCGTTACAACCATCATAAATCCTTTTCCAGACTTCCTATGCATGTACTGTCTCTCAAGTTTTCTAATTGGCTCATTCCTGATTTTAATACCATGCACCATAGTTAAACTGTGTAATCTTTGTGACTTCTTTCCCGATTAAGCCATGTCTTATTGTTTTCCCACTAATAAAGCGAATCTCTTTTGCTTGTCGTCTTGTAGGTTGAGCTTTGTGCAATAGAACCGTGTTCAAATGCTAACTGTGGGCTGGCAAGGAAGCGGTTTGCTTTAGACTTTCAAATAATTGTTCTTCCTGTCATTGTTATTATTCTCCCACACCTTCTCTAGTTGTAAATTTTACCTATGGTTGCTTTTTCCAGCAATATCTTGCGTTCTCCAATGTCATTTCTAACTTCTCCACGACCAATTTCGTTAAAGGCGACAATACAAATTCATGTAGCACCTGGAATGTTTAGTCCTGGAGCCATCTTACCTAGTAACAAACAATCACTTCTTCGGTTGCAAAATGCACACACATTTTAATCATATTTACCATCGCCTGAAATTTTTTTGGCGTAACTCGTTTAATGCTCTTGTAAAAGATTTTGAAACAAGGCAGCTAAATTATTGAATGTTTATAAAAAACGAACGTTCACGAATTACGATTTTTTAAAGCATTGATTTCTGTCTTTAGATTTAAAAAATGTAAGTGAAAGACAAACAATTAATTTTTATATTACCAACCGAATCTGTCTTATTGTTTCTCTCATCTCGGTATGATTTCCATATAACTAGATCTGAAATGTTCGACATTAAGCTGGAATACTTTGGCTATTTACCGTTTTTCTGGGTTCCATTTTCTACCAACCTTTTTATTTCAAACCCAATGTAAGCGTCTTTCTGGTGGCTGTAATATAATACGTCTGATTCCCTATTTCTGATTTTAGAATGGCAGTAAAATTTTGTAGCCAAATCTGAAGACTGACTGAAAAACCATTACGAAGCAGGTTCTCCTCGTACGCTTAATTGTTTAGTGTCAGAAACCTTTGATCTGTCTGCTACGATTCCGATTTAGGAACTTCACTAAAATTCTTGGATACTAATACGATGTTTCATGTGCCTGCGTAAACAGAGAGTAATTACAAGAATTCAGTTTGGTGATAAATAGAGATTCAGCCAATATTACTGAAATGAGCATCTAATAAGACTGCGCATGTGCAATAGAAAGAAAGACATATTTTACATCACCAAAATTCTTAAAGGAGTGCTTGTGTCAAAGATACTAAAAAAATATTTACAGTCGGGATATCACGATATACATAGTCACTTATTGTTATCGTCACGATTCGTAAAAAAAATTTGCCAGTAATTATCTAGGGGAGATTATTCATCATTCAACAGCAGATATTTAACTTTATCCATAAAAAGCTCATGTAACTGCTGGTGGCCAATCTAATGACGAATGAATATCATTTATTTATTTACAAATGTATTTCTTGATTTAAAGTACGTCTCACTCTCTCTCTCTCTCTTAATATTGCTGTGTCTTAACACTTCGTTATTACGATGTATGGAAATCTATTTTAACAACCTTTAAAAATTCTTATTATGTTCTAGTGAAGAAATATTTTCGGAAAAAATATTTTAAAAATGTAAATATGACCGTTCCATTGCACAGATGTGACATCACTTCTTCTAATGTGTAGCAAATTATGTGAAAAATCACGAACTGACAGGTCTTGTGGGAAGTTGATGCCCCTCGTGTTCTTTGGCAGTAGCACTCTGTTCACCGAAAGTTTGTTTCACAAGAACAAACATTCATGCTTGCTTCTACAAGACCGTCCTCATAAATCTCATCGATGCTGTGGGGTGCAATCGCATGATCTGTTCGAACGAGTGGATCCTTCGACACGACATTGCGACATGCCGCATGCAACTTCTCATCTGTGGATTTCTAGCCAACAATCGTTTGTCACTTTACTCTTAAACCCTCGATACTCACTAGATTCTGCAGCTCGTGACCTCAGGTTATTGTACAAAGTGTCATTTTTACAACAACAACGTCTTCTGGCAACCTGTCCAATTGTATGAGCTGCCGACAGAATATTGACATATTAACGTTGATGCTGTGACTACGACAATGGACAAATTTTTCGACACCGGTTGGATAAGGAAAAACATCTGGGCTACTACGAGCTTCCGACGCTACGGTTTTTTATTTTTGGAACGGGGGTGGGCCTATTTTGGTTGTGGCCATGTTGAAACTGACATCCGATATTTAAATCTTGGAATGCGATTGGCTAAAACTATTACGGTGTACTGATCTGCAGCCACAGAAGTTGATCGCGAAACAATTAGATTTTAAACGCGAGTGTAGCTTTAAAAATTAATAAGACAAACATGGAAATAAAGATATAGTATGTTATACTTAATATTTCTAATAATTTAATATGCTTGTTATTCTTCACAAAACATGTAGGAAGAGACATTTTGCTTTTTTTTTTTTTTGTTGTTTCCTTCTCCAATCGTTGTTCTTCCAGATACATGAGGTAGAACAGCTTTAAACACTTTGCACTTCCCAGTCGTTGAAGCCGTGGTTAGTGGTGGTTGGCCACATCTGTCGAATTCTTCACGGTAGTGATTTTTTTTTTTTTTCTTTCTTGAAGTAAATTACAGACATAGATATCAATGGCGCCTAAAATCATGGAAGAAATTGGGCCACGGGCATACAACGGTCGTCTCTCCTCCCCACGCCATCCGTCCAGTGCACTGACTCCGGACATATATCTAGGTCCGGCCAAGAGGAGACGTAACAGCGTTCCCTTTAAAAACAGCCAAAAGAAAAAGAGAACCCGGATGCTTTTCGAAAGTCAGCGAAGCCGAAGAAATTCCAGGTGTCCAGTCCAGCAGCCCCCGCGCCAAGTCGGCTGCACCGGTTCACCTTAGAGATACTGGTACGGATCGTAGCTTTCCGTTACATGTTTGTTTCTCTTGTACAAATCGGAACGGTTGGGGGGGGAGGAGAGAGAGAGCTTCCACTATAGGATTGGTCTCGCTCAGTCGTCGAGTGTTTACAAAATGACGTCTTCTACCCTCCCCTCTCCCAAATAACAGCGATAAAAACTGGATATAAAGGAGACTACCAAGGTGCAATATCCGGCTTAGTTCCCCTTTATTTAAAGGTGTTTTATTGACGGTTGATCGTTTTTCTTTATGTTCGAGTTTTGTTTTCTGGTCCAGTCGAGCGAATTAAAGAAATAATCCCTTCGGGGAGCCTTCTATCTTTATGATTACTTAAAGCTGCACTTGGTGTATTGTCATACCGATGATCAGATGACCGGCCAGATACCATCGAGGCCGCGCTATTTGGTCCGGCTCTCATCTGAGCAAGTTCCCTGGTGCATCTATTACTTTTAAAGGAATTTAGGGCTCTAATTTAGTTTTCAAATGGTCCATAATAATAATAATAATAATAATAATAATAATAATAATAATAATAATAATAATAATAATAATAAAAACTAGTTAAAGGACGGTAGTTATAGCTATGTACATCTGTCGATTTTGAGTTTCTCTTCGGTTTCTTTAAAAGGGAGACGGATTGCGAAATCTGCTTTTATTTAAAATTTAAAAAAAGCAACAAAAATGGGGAGAGGTGGGGGATGAAATGAAGAATTATAGGTAAACTGTTGAAGGTCGATACGCTTGGATGCCAGAGAATTAAAACACCCCAAGGGGAAAAACTGCCATCTTTAACAACAGCGGCTTGTGGAAATGGCGGAGCTGTTTGACTCACAAACGGTAACTGGATTTCAGAGTTACCCGTTTTCCCGCATCATCTTATTTTTAATTAATTTTTCCCATCCTCGTTTTGACTCTACGAGTTTTCTTCAAATTTACCAAACCATCGGCTTTTTTTTCTTTTTTTTTAAATTAAAAAGAAACAAACTGTTATGCATTTTCCGAGTGTTTCCGAAACTCCCAGATTTAAAGCGAACCCCCCCCCCTTTAATCGCCAGCAAGGAGTCATCATTCCAGCGGATATCCGATACGTGAATTCCCTTTTCTCTTCTCGTCTCTCTCATACCTGAGCCGGGATGCAGAGTTTCGTACCGTAAATCTGTCGTGAGCCCAGACGCCTAATTGGAAATATGTAAAACAAACACCTTTTCATTTTAATGTAGCTAAAGGAAGATCATTACATTCCAGTAGGAAAAGGAAATAATTTTATTTATTTATTTCATTTTTTAAATTTAAGTGTAACTGATACTTCTCTCGGCCTTTTTTGAAAACTCTTTCTTTTAATGAGAGAGTTGGGAGGGGGAGGGAATGACATCGCATCGGAATCTATTGTCGCAGAGGTAAGTAATCAGCGAGGGGCTGCTGGTTTTAGTGCGGGTAACATCACCTATGGCAGGCATCATTACAAATGGGCGAATAGAAGGCTGTTTAAAAATCGTTGAAAAGCAAGGAAGCGGGAGTTAAGTAGATTTATTCTGAGCTAACTGAACAGATTTCCGAAAAGTTTCCTTGCCAACAATATACAACAGGGAAGGTTCGCGAAGTGACGGCCTTGGGCTTTAAATATGGGTGCCACCAAGGTTCATAACACGTTCTCTTTTAATGTAGAAAGGTAAAATATTACATATAGACTTTTAAAAAGTATTTTTATATACATTTTAGATGCTGGCAACATCGCTTTACCTAAAATCCTATAAAGGTACTGTTAAATGCCCGTGGGTCGGTCTTCCTCTAAGTGTTTCCGTGACTTGTTTACTTTTCTCTGGCTAGTACAACAAACTTTAGACATCAGCGTTGCTCGTTCTCCTTCTATTTTACAGGATATCACGTGAAGCCCACACGAGAAAATAAGAATTATATATAAATATTACATCTGTCGCCTTCCTATTCTTTTCATCTCATCGACGCTCAGATTAAGGGGCTGTCCTTTATTTACAAGCCGCGCTTTGTTCCTGGTAAGACCGGAAAACGGCACTTAATCAAAGGCAGTGACACGCTGAGGGGGCTACAGAAGATAACATATCTGAAGTGCGGGGTTCACCAGAACGGACGATAAAAAGAAGAGGAGGAGGAAGACGTGCTCACTCTTCTACATTTTAAAACAGTTGAGCTGATTTGAAAAGAGTATAAATTTTACGGTTGCCGGTGAGGTTATCCAACATTACGTGTTGCCGAGGCGGTAAAATTGAAAGTACTTTGTCTCCACCCCCCTCCCACCACAAAGAGACTTTCCGACCGCGTCGAAGGAATAATTCGCTCCATACTTGGCCTGTAAGTCACGCAAAATCACGCGTGAGGTACAGGCGGTGTTATTTTAAACGCAGCGGGCCGACCATCCAGTCGGTGGTCGTAGGGTTAAGAAAGAACGACAACCCTGTCGACTCCAGTTCTTTGATATTAATCCTCAACCCGCCTGACTGGCTACAAAGTTAGACAACGGCTTGGATAATACGGCTTACTTAGACGTGAATAATATCCAGCTTCTATCCCACTGTTTGGCAACGAACAGATTCTGCTTCATCCACTGTGAGCTCCCATGGTGTCATATTATAGAAGCTCTGCTATTTACTACTCGCATCCGTGGACTCGAACCATTGTAATTTCGCTTGATCGAAGCGGCCTTCGCCCGGCGATGTCCTTCCATCAGATGGAGTGGAGGAGCAATGTATCTTGGTGGACAAACCTCGCGGAAAATATCTGGATTAATTCCTGAATCTTGTTTGCCTTTTGCGCATTAAAATGACTGGTTTCTGAGAAATGTGCTCGTAAATCCGACCTCAGGGTAGCTTCCTCCACATCTCTCGGTGTACGAATGTGCAGTACTTCCTGTCCATACATGTATCACAAACCTTACTTTAGTTTGAGTTAAGATTTACAATACTGAAGCCGTAAGGGTAACTTTAAAATAAATGCATGTTTGCCTTCATTAAGCTCCCTCTGGAGTCCGAGGTCGGTCTATCAATGGCGCGAGCCGATGAGAGTAATACACTGCATCCATACACGCTCCCTCTAAATGCCAACAGCTGCGCGTCTAGTTTGACTCCGTAATACAGACCTACGACCACCTAAAATCGTTGCTTCAATACTAGAAAGTCAGCACGAGTTCCCCGAATAAACAAAAGCTATTTTGTACACGGGAACGTTTTCGTTAAAGGTGTGAAATATGGTCTGCGAGGTATTCATATATCAACGACGTCAAGCATTTGTTCTTTCATTATAAAGACTTACCTTACTAATAATATCTTTCTAAATATGGGTCCGGTCCTATTTATACACCAAGGTGCGTCTTGCATGTTCCTCAAAACAGGTCTTTGTCCGGCCTTTACCTTATATTAAAAGAAAATGAAAATATAAATCACCCGTGATGTTAAATACAAAAATAAGAATAGAAGGAAAAAAACAACAAAAAACAGCCTGGCCTGGATTTCTCCCTGGTGCCTATGTCTATTTAAAATTTAAAAG
>JACATO010000125.1:3367500-3502500 GCA_018389105.1 Nautilus pompilius | reverse complement strand
AGAGTGAGATGACGCCAGTGCAGAGAGATGACGTTAGTACAGAGAGGGAGATGACGTCAGTACACAGAGAGAGATATGACGTCAGTACAGAGAGAGATGACGTTAATACAGAGAGGGAGATGACGTCAGTACAGAGAGGGAGATGGCCCCGCTAGAAGGTCGTGAGTGTTACATCATCGAGCAATTTCGCTAGTCACGTGCCACTGCCGTTTAGCATCGGTGATCAGTATTAGCGCAATCATCGAACCATTAAATGCACCGAAACTAAGCGTTGAAAGCACCGAGGATGCCGCAAATCTGAGCCAATGAACAACTTGGATACCGCGAGAGAGTAGACTGGAGGAAACCCTGCTTGCGAAAGCCAAAGTATAAATCTGAACCAAGCTGACAATTGGAACCTTATTTATCTTATGCCGAACCTGGCTGAAACTTTGCATGCTCGTGGTGGCCTTAAGTATTAATTCGTTTTGTTTTTAATTGTCTTGTCTACATGTAACTGTAGTCAACCAGACATTAACTTTACTTTAAAGGAAGCCATGTCAGAACGAGTAAGGGTGTATATGGCTAATCTAGCGAAAGTTCATCCCACAGATTTACCAAAGCTTAACTCTCAACTTTCGGAAGACAAACTGACGCAATCAACGTAAAGAAAAACCCACATGGCCGTGATGAGACAGTTAATTTCTGATATTGTAATCAGGAATAGATAAAATCAGAAACTGGTCGCTTGACTGGCTTTTAGTGTCCAAATCGTCGCTTGTTAGATTAAAGTTTTACGTACAGCGATATACACTGTCGTTGTATGCGCATGAGACAGACAAATATGCGGTATATGACTAAGAAAACCAGTTTTACTTACTAAGGTATCGCTAAAACCCCTAAATAATATCTACAAAGGAAAACTATCAGGGAGTATTCTGTTTATTGATGTTACAGGTGAAAAAGTACAACAACAGGAAAAACGTACCAGAAAACTGTCAATCCACGAGATGTTTTGATTTCTGGTCTGACCGGTAATTCATCAAAAATAGAGGCTTCTAGATGTGTCCACATTACCACTTACCGAAATTGCGATGCGAAGCAGCGGAAAGCAGCTTTTCAAGGACCGCCCACTCCTCTCGTACGGCGGCGCGAGGCCAGAGCTGAAGTGCGAGATTGCGAGACTATCAATTAACCCGCTCGGCGATACCTTTCTGGACGAGCCCGTCGGTTTCCGGGAGTGGTCGGGCGAGAGTTCCTTCGTCTGAGATGCAGATCGCTTTCAGCAATCGGCGCAGTTGTTTAGAGTCAGAGATACCGTAAGCAAGTAACGATGTCTGATCGAGTCCACTTCGCGAACTTCGTTTTAGTTTTCCGCTTCCCGCTCGCACCCATTCCTCGTACAGGGAGCCGCCATCACGAAATAAACGGGTGGGAGGGGAGGCCCCTTTTATTCTGAAGTCGCATCCATTTCACGAACGTAAACAATACACGTTTGTTGTTGTTGCTGTTGTTGTCCTGAAGCCTATTTTCACTGACCAGTTACAGCTGTGGGATCAGTCAGACCAACAACTCGTCTAGCAGCCAGGGTAACGGTCAGGGTTATGGTGCTGCTTCGAGTTGGAATCAAATTTTGAAATGTGTCTGAATGGGTAAATTACCCATGCGCACCGTCGCCGTGCAGGCCGAAACAAGACGGCTGGGCAACAATTCTACCGGCCGATATTGTCGAGGCATAGAAACCCCTGATGATACCTTGCCATTTCAAAGACGCATCTACCGCCATACTAACAAGAAATACTGAGATTTGAATCTCATATTCTTCAGAAATGTTACATTTCCTTGAGTGTCCCAAAACTATATGATATGAATTTAATCGGGTATCTGCGGAAACATCCCCAGCCCGTCCGCAAAGATGGACACACCTGGACCAGACCGTGGTACACAGTTTCGTTTATTCAATGCCGAATAAAACAGAAATCCTTCGTTTTGCGATAAGGTGTCTCGACCAAGTGCTAACAAATAGTTCCAGTCTACAACATGCCTTTATTTGGCGTTTCTGCCACAAATTAACATTTTGTTATAATAACAGGTAACCAAATTATTTTGGCATCGCACTGTATTTTAGTTTAATTTAATTATTGCCGATCGACACGCAAAGCACTATGGGGGAAAATCAATTCTTATGTGTCGCACAGAAGTTCACCAGTTTGGAGAAACTCATTTTTAATGAAAACCTTGGAGTTCTCCGTTGTTTGAGGCTTTCGGAAGTACATTCTTTTTTTGATAACGCTTTTCCATACTAAGAAGTACCATTGGTACGTGGTGCGGGGACCGTGTGCGCTGCGCCATCTTACTGAATAACCCAGGGGCGAGTAACTTATGAAGTACCCTGTACATATGTAAATTATTAACAAAATGTAAGAAATATCAAAACTAATAAAATTCTTTATGTGTTGCTTATCTTGGAAAACCGCCAAATGAGTGTATGTCAAAGCGGCTAAACTAATAAGTAAACTAAGCGAGTTCGATATATAATATTTCAAAGTTTCCCTTGAGCAGATGAAAACTTAGCAGACCGAGTTTCGTCGGAGGGTTCCAGCTTTCTAATGCGTACGTATTAATGGGTTTGTGGCAAAGATAAGACCGTGCGAGACCGTACTGGTTATGAAATCCCACTGTTCCTCTCTTCCAGCTCTAAAATGAGAAGAAAGGTTTATTTGAGCGATATTTCCGACGGGGAGCTAGAAGTCCTATCTCCCGAAATGTAAACAGAGTTCTGTCTTAACAGTGGTTTATTTGCTACACCCTGGTAACAAAAGTCTCCGGGTGGGGCTGCGCGAGAGGAATGTGGTGGCGAATCCAGAGGGATGATGATGATGATGATGATGATGATGATGATGATGAGTGTTTATTTCACGTCTCTGCACGGAAAATCAAGTCGACTGGCAAAAAACAAACAACAAAAACACAACAGCAGCCCGATAGAAACCAGTAACCGGTGAAAAATTAACAGGATTTCCTTCTGGAGAAGATTCCGGTGATAAAAGAAAAGTTTTATTTCAGAAATCTAAGCAAACTACAACTTCTCGCGCTCGTCCAGAACGATGACTAAACGTCCCGAGGGTCTGGGGCGATTTGAAAGAACCTGGTGGATATTGGTAAAGGTCATTTACGGACTATCCCCTCCCACCACCCCTTTTCCTGAGGGCGACCTCCGTATAGCAGCAGATGTTAATTGACGGCTCGCCCAGACTCGGTTTTATCTCCCGTGAACAACTTGGCTCGGCTTACGCGAATTTGGGGTTTTATACTTGACTTCTGCCACCTCCGGTAATTACATTCGTATTGCTCGGTGCAGAGAACGGCGGCCAGGTAAGAGGTTAGCGAGACGAACGCACAGGTGACACTAGTTAAGAACCTGAGAGACGCTATAACTACGTCGCTTCCAGCCGCTCTGATCGCTCGCTGAAGCTGCTTTTATACGTGCGGGTCCCTTTACGAGAATCCGAGTCCGTGTGAAGCTGGCGTTCGAGTGGAGAAGACGAGGGAGGAGTAGTATGAGTTTTGATGACAGGAAATCAGGTTGAACTGCTGAAAATTCTTAAAGAGCTACAACGGGGTTTTTTTTTTTATTTTATTATTTTGTCCCGACAACTAAGTCGAGAAGGAACGATAAGGGGCACAGAACGTGTGTGGAAAACGATTATTTCCTTCTGGGAAAAGGAATGATGATCCCTGCAGGTGTCCGTTGTCAGATCGTGGTTTCAGTCGAAATAAATGCATTGGCCCTATTTTTAGGCTTGGTTTATGAAGCCAAAGATCTTCTTCTGCTCCTTTGCGGATGCTAGAATTTACTATCCCCAATTTTTTAACTCATGATATTAGAATTGGTAATTTATTAAATCGTACGGGCACTGATGAGAAAAAAAAGAAGAAGCTCGTCATACCAATTAAAAATATATATTTACCACTTCGCATAAGTTAAGCACAATCGGATCTTCTCACTACTGATGTATATATAATCTGAAATGATTAGCGATCTAAATGCGACGAAGTACCCATATTTTAGATAGAACCAGAAGATTAAACGACAACATTTTTATCTTTCACTTTCCGATATTAATCACCACTTTTGTATAATAACGTGTGCAAGTGCAAGATGTGAACATCACAATGTCTTGGAAACTGCTCGATCGTGTTGTTTAATGCCTATGTCGAGTTTTCCCCCTGGTACGGTTGATTTTCTAATACTCCATCCAAGGCTGCTGCCCTGCCATTCTTCAGGAAAAGCCTGGGTCCTTTCTTCTTCACGCTACATCCGAATTGACCCTTAAAGTGCTCTCTCTACTGGCTTAAAAGCCGGTCTCTTTGAGGGCCGAGCAAGGTGCTCTGGCTCCGGACGCATTAGCCCACTACGGTCCGGTTTGGAGTTGTGGTCGTCTGTGCGAACCAGTGGGTGATTGTTCAAGGCTCTAGAATGTTTTCAAGGATTGATGTCCTCTTTACCATATTCCTCAAATTCTCCCGGAAACACCCTCCCACTTCTTTTTTCTTAAAGGGTCGACTAAGTCTATCTTGTTAAGGTCGATCTTAACATCCTTGGGCTTTTCGCAGAACCACGGGCGCCATAACCAGAGTACATTTAAACTTTCTGACACCGTTCTGGTAATGTCGCCGATTCTCCCGAGGTGTCTCAGGTCAGCGACACTGGCAAATGGATGGCGTCATTTCAGGAATAAGTACCTCCACCCCCAGCATTAGGAGTCCTTTTAAGGGACGTGCGGGCATTGTACTTCATCAGCAACCGCGTCACAACCACAGTGCTTAGAAACACGACGCCTGGTGTCGGATGGGGTGGTGCACGCCGTGTCGTTCGTCTCTCCGCCCAGCTGGTATAAAATTGCAGTTTGGACACGCAGCAGCTCGAATTTATACGGATTAAGGCCTCTGTGTGTGTGATATCTGTGCACACTTAGAATGTCCTAAATGCTTGCGTGAAAACGCTCCATTGCTGCCATGCTTTACTTTTGACTGATAAGAAGGGAAGAACTTGGCTTAACTGATGTCGAAGAGTATATATATATATATGTGTAGGCCCTAGCCGGCTTAGCGCGTTGGAAAACACTGTCCGAGAAACGGTGAAAACAACTACTTTCGTTGACTCAAGACTTGACAACCGACGCTGGGTATTTTCATCAGTGCACGGGACTGACATTTTCCTACTTTCTCCCAGACCTGTCAAGTCAGTGGGCCCGTGAACACCGGTCGAGATATACCGGGGGTGGGGGAAGGGAGGAAAGCTTTCGCTCGCCTCGGGGACCCCTTTTACCGCTTATAGCCTATACTAAATCAATTAGCAATATCTCTCCAGATAGGGGTGATGTTAAGGAACGGATCACCACATTATGGAACACGGCAGGACTATCCCAGATACGTCAGTCTTGATTTTACAATTTCTTTGACTGGCCTATGTATGCTCCTAAATTTCGCCGACATATCTGGAAATAATTGGGATATCTTCAGACGCGGAGCTGGTTTTCCGAATGTCAAGAAGTCTTGAACATCTCAGTAATTCTCCACTTCGATATCACACGTCTCAGCCCCGATATCATCAACTAATCGAAAGATATCCTAATGAAAGCTGACATGCAAACAACTGGTGGACAATTTGCTCGTCTGACCCGACGAGACGCGAAAATTACTTTCCTGGAAATAAAAGCGAATAATTTTGCTAAGATGTTTAATTGGAATTGTATTCTCTGAAATGTTTAATAAAAGTATTTCATTATTGCATAAGATTACTGCATTAAGTTGCATAAAATTTGCTACAAAAAATAATTCTATTTAAATTGAGTAAGATTAAAGTAGAGAGAGAGAGAGATGGGAGAGAGAGAGAGAGAGAGAGAGAGATGGGAGATGGGAGAGAGAGAGATGGGAGATGGGAGAGAGTGCACTCTTATATTACTGCGGATAGCTTGATGATGGATCCTCAGTTGCATTAGAATTCATATTTGAAAAATTCTTTCCGATACTTTTTCATAGTTTCTAATGGACTGGAGAATCCCCCATCCTTTAACAGTTACCGAATGTTTGCCTTCGATTTTGGTGCTCCCAAGATGATCCCGTATGAATTCTGTTTGGAATGATCATGGCTGAGGAAGAGAGTTCGTACCATTTATTTAGGAATAAAGTATTGAAAAACATAGAAATATATAATTTTCTGAAACTATACTTCAAGTTGCATCATATTTGAATCTTGATGTTATCGGTGACGTGCTGTTGAAATTATTTGCAATGATTTTGATTGTTTCCGTAATACACAATCAAACCATCGTTATCCAACACAACGTCTGCGCCGATGTAAACGGTCAGACAGCGACCTTCACCTTGGGGTCAGTGGACCGCACACATCTTGCTCCGCCATCCCACTGTCGAGCGAGTGCCGCCGAGGTGTAGGACGACGGCCTCGTCTGATAAATGTTGCCATCCCCAGCAGCAAAAGATTTGAAGATTCGTTAAGATGTAAGGTCAGGATACCTACGATAGAAGCTGAGTTTGATTCCTTTCTGTTTTCAACATCCGATCCGTTTTATGGCAGCAGGTTTCGCACGCGGGTCTCCTTTGTAAAACACCTCGCCCACGGCGTTTCCGATGTATTTTCGCTCTGAGAATCCGCAGAACCTTTCGGTAATTCAGGTGATGGCCAATAACGGCACAGACCGCCCTCCACCGAAAGGACCACGGCAGAAAGGGAAAACGTCTGGAGCACGGGTTATTCCGGGCTGATTCCAATATTTTCGTTTATATAGTCAACTTCAGCAGTCCTAATGGTGAGAAAACTAACACTTTACCTGAATCTCCTCACTCTGGCATGAAACGTCCGCAAGGAAGGTAAGTTCGGCCACTGTATCACTTCTGGTGTCTTTACTCTCAGACTTACAAAATCCCCACTCTGTACTGACGTCATCTCTCCCTCTGTACTGACGTCATATCTCCTCTCTCTTTGTGTACTGACGTCATCTCTCCTCTCTCTCTCTGTACTGACGTAATCTCTCCATCTCTCTCTCTGTACTGACGTCATCTCTCTCTGTACTGACGTCATCTCTCCTCTCTCTGTACTGACGTCATCTCTCCTCTCTCTGTACTGACGTAATCTCTCCATCTCTCTCTGTACTGACGTCATCTCTCCATCTCTCTCTCTGTACTGACGTCATATCTCTCTCTCTCTCACTGTACTGACGTCATCTCTCTTCTCTCTCTCTGTACTGACGTCATCTCTCCATCTCTCTCTCTGTACTGACGTAATCTCTCCATCTCTCTCTCTGTACTGACGTCATCTCTCCTCTCTCTCTCTCTGTACTGACGTCATCTCTCCATCTCTCTGTACTGACGTCATATCTCTCTCTCTCTCTCTCTCACACACATCTTACAATAAGTCTGAATGTGTGCATCTTTAATCGCAGACTCCCTACCACCTATTGTACGATAAAGTTTTGTCTCTTTTTTTTTTTAAAGAATTTTTTTTCCTGCTACACGAGTCACGCACCATATCCCGCTTCACTTTAACATGTAAATACAATCAGGCAGACTTGCTATCCTACAAAGTCTAAATATTTAAACCAAGAATTTTATTTATTTATTTATTTTCTTGGCAATATTTTTGTCGTACTGTACAACTACGGAGAGGGACTCCGCTTAGCGAACGAACGTTTATAACAACCAGGGGGTGGGAATGAAACATTTTTACCATATCTCCTCCGTAAATAGAAACGATTTATATTTGCTGCAATGATTCGAATTAAACTGGCCCTCCTCTGATTTAGTAAATATTTACATTCCTGCCTAGACGACGAGTCGAAACTGTACCATTAGACATTCCAGAATCTGCTCGAAATTAGTCTACAGTTATTATTATTATTATTATTATTCGATAAATGTTGATTTGATAACTTTGTTTTCACAGTGAGCCATTAGTTTATAAAAACAGATGCATATCAAAGACCACAAATTGACTAGATGAATGGACTCGAACCGCAACTCCCACCCACGGGGGGAGGTGGGTGCGCGACTGGTCTCACAATATACAATAAAGAAAGCTAACACTGTAGACATTTATTCTTGTTCGAAGGATAAAAGAAGCAACGAAAGAATAACGCGTTTTAAATGTTTGTTAGTTCGCCAGGGACCTTTTCATAGAAATATGGTTAACCCTGCAGTGGAACTTGAATGGTGCCAAATAAAAGAGAAATTCTTCAATTGATCCGGACGTAATGGCGAGGGGCTGTGCCCGCTCAGGCTCCCAGTGCCGACTTGTTTAAGGAACTTTAGTCGACTTGCTGATAAAACAGCTGGTCCACCACCCCCCCCCCCCCTGGTAAGTAACTCGGCTAATTCGCCAGAACCCGACCGTCCGAGCGGTTCTTCTGGTCAGGTCGCCGCCGCGCCGGTGCCCGTTCACCAAATAGTTATCTCCCCTCGTTGTCGGTTCTCGTTCGAAACTCACGCTGAATCCTACGATTTCCCCTGAAAGCTGTTTACATGTGCGAACAACCGACGGACGCGACTCCCCTCCCAGCCACCGGCTTCTCTCCCCTCCGTACGCGGCGTAAAAACCCTGGCGGCCTGACACAGCCGACAAACTCCGCCGGCGACTTCCGATTCCGCAGTCTACCCGTCCCTTGACAGGGGCTCCGCTATTCAGCCGTTGTTCGCCTCTAGAACCGGTCTCGGCCGTCAGCGGTTTGGCGACAGAAACGTCCGAGGAAACAGACTGCCTCCCACCTGCGCAAGAGAGAGAGAGAGTGAGATGATGATGATGATGATGAGAGAGAGAGAGAGAGAGATGATGATGATGATGAGAGAGAGAGAGAGAGAGAGAGGGAGAGATATGATGATGAAGAGAGAGAGAGAGATGATGATGATGATGATGAGAGAGAGAGAGGGAGAGATATGATGATGAAGAGAGAGAGAGAGAGATGATGATGATGAAGAGAGAGAGAGAGATGATGATGATGAAGAGAGAGAGGGAGAGATATGATGATGAAGAGAGAGAGAGAGGGAGAGATATGATGATGATGAGAGAGAGAGAGAGAAAAAGAACACGGCATTACCGAGGGAGGAAGGAATTCTCGGCTGACGTAGTTGTGTACACACCGTCAGTGCGGTGGGCCAGGCCGCTGAGCTGGACCGTAAGATGGTGGTCGCGCGCCTCCCCCCGCCAAATCTTGTGATGCGGCTAAAAGGGGGCTAGAGAGGTCGTCGCAGTTTTTGGTACTTGCTGATTAAAACAGGCCTGACCGATGCGGTGGCTGACTGCGCCGCTATCTACTAGTAGGCAGGGAATCCATCTCCCACCTTTCATCGCTCATACTTCATCCGCACCGTCGTCGCGCTATCCACAGGCCGATCGATGTCATTGAACTTTTGCGACTTAGAAGTAAGTCGATTTTTGGCAAGGTTGATCTGAACAAACTCGCCATCTAAAATTTCTCTCGGGCGGATGGAACGAGCCCACCAAGGGATGCCAGCTTTTAACTGTACACACGAACAAGACTATCACCTCCCTGTCGCCTCCACAGTACTCGATTTTCTCCCTTTCCTCTCCCATATCCTCTCGACTTTTTTTTTGGGGGGGTTTGTTGTCTGTCGAAATCTTGGACTCAAGACCCGACGAACTCGTTTTTTTTTTTTTTGTCTTTGACATGTGAATTGCGGATAATACCACGCAAAGAGCCAATCGGATACCCAGGACTATTTCCAGTAGGCTAATTAATGCGGAAGCTTCCCTGACTCGCGACTTCGTCTCTCCTCGGTACCGTTCTCGATGGCTCCGAGGAAAATAGCTGTCAAACGCACAATTAATTCTTTTGATAATTTTACAATTCTAAAACACTTTACAACGATTAATATTTCGCACAGAAGAGCTCAGAAAGAACTCCTTACAGATTTATCAAAAATTGTTTTCAGCTTGCAGTGATCTGCATGCAGCTTATTACAAAGGATTTAACCGGGACAGTTACCAGTAATACGGCTCAGGCGGCCGCCATGATGAGCACTCCGGCTGCAGAGCGCCGAGACGGTGCGCTATTCCCCATCCCACGTGACAGCAATATGACGGCCTCCCTATAATTAAAAGACTTGCGGTTTCTGACACTTATTTCCAGTTTCGGGTTCAATCCGCCGCCATAAGATAATTATAATGGTGTAAACTTCCCGGTGATCGAAGGCAAAAACAAGGGGGGGGGCACCTGTAAAGTCGCGTTCGCTGTTAGCACGTTTTGTAGGAAGACGGGAGGCTGCTGGGTCCATCCTGGAACCACACTCGAGGTTGAAATTTTCCCGCCCAGGCCAGGCGGTGCGGGGTAGCTCATCAGTGCAGATCCACCAGAGGTTTTACCCCGAGAGCGGCTTGTTGACGAGAGGGATGGCGCTCGACCAAATGGCCTGACTGACTCAGGCGGGATAAGGAAGAGGTAGGTTGGGGGGGAGGGGTTAACGGGAACCAGAGGTGGGGCGTTTTGGGGGGAGGTGGAGATGCTTTTTTCTGATGCCATCCATAATAAACTAAGTTTTTTAACTTTTTTGTTGGATTCTCATCGGTGGGATGAAGAGAAATCTTTTTGTCTGAATCACACAATTAGCAAATTAGACGAAGGAAGAAGAAAAAAACTTACACATGTGAGAAAAATAGCTAATTCTAGTAGTGTACGCTGATGATATTACTGTTGTTGTTGTTGTTGTTGTGACACACCCGCATATGTAAGCGCACCTGGTGTAAATAGTCCGGAAAGTCTGAAAGTGTGAATAATCCAAACCTTTCTTACTTTCTTTAAGAGACCACAAACAATAACAAGTAAATAAACAGAAAATACATAAATTACTCTATATCTGTTTCCAAGCTGGAGATAAATAAACTGGAACGCTGCAGTTTCGAGTGGCTGGAAAACCATTGATGCCACCTACTTTATATTCATGTTCAAAGACACCGTTAGTCAATAACAGGTGAAAAAGACAGTTACAGGTTTCGGAAATAAGCAGTGGAATCAATTGATGTTTACGTACATATACATTTTCAAAAATATGGGCCTCTCAGTTATACTCTGAATTCTTTAGGACAACGAAAAATCCGAGGGTTGCGACCTTTAGGGTTTTATCACGGCTGGGGAAAAAGAACAGATGAAATATTCATATCACGCAATTCAAATAAGCTGATTTGCGTGATGCGGGTGCATCGTTACGCCGCGTTTGTGGATAGCCCGCGGGCATAAAGGGCGCGGCACGACTGACCGCTGTTCACGAGGAAAGAGCGCAGTGCTAGAAATCGTTCAATTATGTCGTTTATTTTGGGGGCTATCACCCCCCTTTCCTTCCGATTAAAGCGGCTATGTATGGAGGTTTTCTAGCCAGGATCGGGGGGAGGGTGGACTGAACAAACGCTCTAGGCACGCGGGCAAAAAACCACGAGCTTTCACGAAATGCTTTGATCCGGTTTCACGCCATTGGACTACTTATTGCTAACCAATTGTTTTCTATCTGGTGACCTTGGTTACCCGTATTTACACCGCTTCCTTTGATCGCTCGCCGTTTTTCTTCCCTTTGGGAGTGCTCGCCCGTGTTTATTGAACGGCTGTGCTGGCACCAGACGGCGCGTCGAGCCCTAACCGTACGCACGCGATTTCGGATATTTAAAAAAAGAAGAAGAAGAAGAGGGAAATGTCGTTCGAGGTTCCGGCAGCTTCATCTAGTTCAAATGACGACAATTATTTGTCGATAACATATCTAATTCGCATAATATAAATATTTTGCTAAAAAATAAAAATTGCACGGAAATTTTATAGCTGGAAACAACAACAACAACAACAACAACACAACAACAAAATCATCAAAAAACATCAGAGGTTTGCTTTTCTGCAGATACGTTTCTAACAAACCCGATATGGTCGTGAACACAAACCCTATTTATTTTCGCCCTGTAGCCGCCGTATTAATTCGCGTTTTTGATACGGTTTCAAAAGCAACAACAACTTCCACTGAGCCTGTCTTCGTGTACGTACGAAGTTTGTTTATCAATCCAAACCGAACTATTCACTCGTTGGATGTTTCTTTCCAAGTTTTCAAAAAACGTTTTCCGTATAAATATTTTTAATTACTCCAACGTGAAGTAAAAGAAAATATTTTCCTTCGCTTCTTATCGTTTTTTGTCAACTGAATTACACGAGTAGAGTGTCGGCCAGTTAACCAGATCTACCGGGGAAGAGAAGAGCAAGATATCAGGCGAGGGAGCAAGGCTGAGATTCTTATATACTTCTGATATGAGGCCGAGCGACGATAACCGGAATCGCGCCCATTGTTTTATATGAACTAAGGTCTATCAAAAACAATAACCACCTTCTTCTCCGACAGAAGAAAAATGAGTAATTTTGGGGGTAAATTTGTGATTTAAGGAAGCAAGTTTAGAGAACATGAGCTAGGTTTTATTTAATGACAGTACTTTCTTCTTCCCTGAATCTAAACATTATACAAAAGGAAAACATCAGAATTGAATCATTTAGTTTTCTAAATAATTAGACTCTCTCTCTCTCTCTCTCTCTCTCTCTCCATCTCTCTCTCCATCTCTCTCTGTACTGATATCATCTCTCTCTTATCTCTCATCTCTCTGTCTCTCTCTCCATCTCTCCCTCACTCTCTCTCTCCCCCCCTCTCTCTCTCCCTCCATCTCTCTCTCCCTCTCACCATCTCTCTCTCCCTCTCCCTCTCTCTTCTCTCTCTCTCTCCATCTCTCTCCCTCCCATAGCTTTGTTTCTTTTTCTTAATTAAGACATTTGAATTTTATTATTATTATTATTATTATTATTATATTATTATTATTATTATATATTATTATTATTATTAGTAGTAGTAGTAGTAGTAGTAGTATTTTTGGGACTCAAAAAAGTCTTTGTTTTCAATTATAAAAAGTTTAACTAAATTAGGAAAAAAACAAACTTTTAGAATCGATTGTCCAATTATCCGCTTCTCTACAATATACGTAACAGTACAGAACCTAGCGCCACACATTGACAGTTCGGTTTTCCTTCAGACATGACGACATAGTCAGATATTAACTTGGTTACTTAGGTTGTAGTTCAACCGTTACCTAGCTGCTTATTTAGAAGTCCAGTTCTTTTTCGGACGTGACTATTTATGCAGTAGTCCGAATCACTTGTCAGACCGTTTTGTCTGGTTCGTTCTGATGAGTGAGTAGTCCGAGCGTGTAGCGCAGACCTGATCGGTTCTCCATCATAAATAGTCCGCATTCCTCCTGACAGTTTAAAGGGTTGGGACTTCTTGTCAGACCCCTGACTCGAAGCACCGATTTTCCCCTCGCTTCGACAAACCCGAAGGAAAAACCCAAATATTTACACAAACTGTTATTTATCCGGGAAAGTCTGTTCTGGGCGACCTGTATCTACGTTCTGTTTGTTTCTTTTTATCTTCGGAAACTTTTTTTTTTTTTAAATCTGTAATAAAATTCTTCAGGGTAAGATGTGGTTTTAATTTATGGGGGGGGGAGGCCCAGAATGCAATCTTTAGTGTTCGTTAAAAAGGCCCTGTCCCCTACTTTGGCCCGGTGAGCTATGCAAGACGGGGACGGTTTTGTATCATATTAGCTCAAATTCAATTTGTCGCGACTTATCTGATTACTAAAATGTTTGCGAAGAGAAGAAAAAGAGCATCAGATTTACAAACGCCTGAAGCTGCTGCTGTAAACATTATCTGCCTGTGATTTATTTGGTTTCAGAAAATCTCTTTCATCCCGTAATTGCAGATACTAACAGTCACGGATGAATTTCATAAGTCCGTTGATGTTCATAATTTCTGCGGTCTTTAAACCCGACATGACGCTTCCCAGACGACGTATTAATCACTTTATTACTTCGCCTGATTTCCCTTTTCTTTTTCTGAGGGGAGAAGGAGAGACCATGGAAAGTTGGGCAGCGGCACTCGATCCTCTCCTCTTCCCGGTGTTTGGTATCAAAGGTGTACGGGGCCGGATCGGGCCTGTTCTTACTGGATTCTGGTCGCCCGGGATTTGCCTATTCACGACAAACCGCGAGAGTTTCCGAAACGTAGTTAATTAAACCGTGGACAGGGGGCGCATACCGCCGAGCTTTCTGGGCTGTACCCGCACAGTCATCTGTCAGGACAGATGACCTCCGACCTGCACCTTTACTCAAATTTACCAATATGCAGACATCACTGGCTTTTAAAAAAAAAAATTAAACCTGCACGTGATAATAATGATATTGCTGCTCTAAAAGCTTGACTTTCTTGGGCCGTATTAAAGTTATAAAGGAGAAGAAGAAAAAACTACTGCAATAAGAACAGTTAAAGGAGATTGCTACGTTCACGAGTACCGGAATACTTAATAGCAAACCAGTGATCGAGGCTATACAACTTCCCCGTCGCGAAGCAGAACGATGTTGCACATTAATATCTAATAACACACCGTAATGTTACGCGCAAGTGTGTTCCAGCAAAATATTTTTAACTAATGTACGATAATGTATAACAATGCCGAATGTTTAAGTGAGGCACGATAATCTTATTTAAATATATAATAATGATGAATAATTAAATACACAAACAGCACACACACACACGTGGTTTCCATCTTCCAACCGATTTAAGATGGTTGTCTGCCGTATTTCGTCTCCACCTCAGTGTATTGAGTGCAGGCGTATAGCAAAAGAGAAACACTTCTGCTGTGTATTATACAAACCAAATGAATTTTGAAAACTCCGCAGCCTGGATGGTAAATTGTAAATTGATTTGCCGGCTATAAAACCGAAACCGGCCCAATCGTCTACTGCGGTCGGCCCCACGACGCATGCGTTATGGGCCAGGTGAGCTGCACTCTGGGTAATGGAATTTAGGGTAAAGCAGCGAATTATATAGATTTAAATATCGCTAACGGTACCCGCATTTAGCAAAATAAAGCGCCGAAGTGAAGCATCGTGCCGTTGTCATTCATATCGAAGGACGCTGGCTTAATATAATGCGAAAAACGGGTTTCCGCTTATACCCCATCTCTTAAAATTGTTCTGTTAATACGATAAATTAGCCGGAAGAGGGTGGAAATAAATGAAGCAAACTGCTGCTTTACGTCTCCTTCCAGAAGCTTCCACGTGTACATTCCACAGCAGATGAACAGGGAAAAGCGGAAAACTTACACAGCGCGTGTTCAAGCGAAAGTTGCACTTTTGTTAATAGCTGTGGGTAATTGCAACATATTCATCCCCCGATCTGGTGCGCGGACATGTCTACTGTCCCAGCATCCGGGTTTTTGTTAGTGTGTGTGTGTGTGTGGGGGGGGCACGTGAAGCGCCCTCAACCAATCAGAGCGTTGTGATTCGATGACGCGGCCTGGTGCCTGACTCAACACGTTCTTCCCATCCCCGGACTTTAATGGTCGGCGAACTATCCTCACGACAGTTTAATGTCTGTGACGGCCGGCAGCACCAGTGAAGGTCTTCACGAAATGGCGGAGTAGGGGGTGGGGAATAGGCGAAGACTTGTGGAGACCTGGAAGCTCAGTCGGTCGACACCCGACGCCAAACACGACCCGAAAGACGCACGGAGGAGAACGAAGAAAGAGAGAAACTATGAAGAAAAGAGATTTTTATTAAACAGCAGGGGGAAAAGAAAAAATAAGGTGGGGGACGACCCCGAGAATAACCGAGTAGGTCAGAAGATGAACGAAATGATAGACAGGCAACGAGCGAACACTTGGAGAAAACCCGCCCGAGAACTGAGCTCCATAAAGTTCGGCTGGCTTCCGGGGATATAACGGCCTGTCTTAAGATGCCACGTCTGTCTGTCGGTGCGTACGAACAACGAGGCTCATTTTATCAGGCGTAAAAAATAATTCCTCCAAAGCAGAAAAAATAGAAAGTATTTATCTAATAACGTGGATGACGACAGCATAAACCGAAACTTTAAATGTTGTTTTTTTAAAGTGGGATGCTTAAAATAATGTACAGTCAAACAATCCAGAGGGGGAGAGAGAGAGAGAGAGATGATATCAGAGAGTAGAGAGAGAGATGGAGAGAGAGAGAGAGAGAGAGAGATGATATTCAGTCGTACAGAGAGAGAGAGAGATGATATCAGTACAGAGAGAGAGAGAGAGAGGGAGAGAGAGAGAGAGCGAGAGGAGAGCTGAGAAGACGAGAGAGAGAGAGAAGAGAGAGAGAGAGAGAGATGATATCAGTACAGAGAGAGTGGAGGAGAGAGAGAGAGATATCAGTACAGAGAGAGATGGAGAAGAGAGAGAGAGAGAGCGAGAGGAGAGAGAGAGGATGAGAGACGAGAGAGAGAGAGAGACTTCTGGAGGGTCCTGTTCTAGCGAGATGCGATGAGAGAGACGGAGAGGGAGAGAAGAGAGAGAGAGAGCGAGATGATATCAGTACACAGAGAGAGAGATGATATCAGTACAGAGAGAGGAGAGAGAGAGATGGAGACGAGAGAGAGAGAGAGAGAGAGAGAGAGAGATGATGACGGAGTGATAGAGATTTCAAGCAGGAAAAACGATTTTTTCAGCATAATCAGAGAGAGGAAAAAAAGCGAGTACATTCAAAAATAAATTTAGGAAATTTAAGTAAGAGTCTCAGAGCCAGCCTTGAGGGAGCGAGTTTGTATATATTCGGTAATTTAATCTCAGAAATCTCTTGTGCAGTCACAATAAGTTAATTTTTCTATATTCCGGCTGATGCTTTTTTGTTGTTTTTTTGACATATTAAAAAAAACAAAGCAGAAAACCCACGCGGTCCCAGAAGCCGGGTAAGGCCATCACCATCCCGGTAGACGTTCAGTTAGTTAAGCATTATCGTTTGAAATATAAAATCCGAGTCCAAATTCCTCTTATCTGCGTAAGCAGCGGTTCAATGTCAGGCCCGGTATCCAGTCAGAGCAACTTTGCCCTGATGTTTTATGTAATGAAAGCGGAGAAGGCGGCGCGGTGTCGGTCGAGGAGGCTGGCTGGCTGGCTGCTGAGACTAGCGGCGGCAACAGGTGTTCGCTATATCGACGACAGCGGCCAATCGCTCGATAACCGGCAGGCAGCGTTGATTATAGGAGCGCGGAAAATACCACATTTGAGGAAATTTATTAAAAATAAATTAGGCGAGTAAAGAGACAGAGAGAGAGAGAAAAAAAAGACGAAAAGCCCACGAACGTGTTCGGATGTGTGTTCTTTTGTCGTTGAACGAATTAACAGACTTCAAGAGTGCGAGGGGAAGGGGGAGAATTTTGTAAACTTTAACTCTTTGAAACCGGCGAGTTGGTGGAATGCGCATGGTGCATACGCGGGCGTCTTCATTCTCTCTTCTAGAGAGGATTAGATAGCATCTGTGAAAGGCTGGATGTAAATCGTGATTCGTAGTTTTCCTTTCTCTCTCTGTACTGACATCATCTCTCTCTGTACTGATGTCATTTCTCTCTCTGTACTGATGTCATTTCTCTCTCTGTATTGATGTCATCTCTCTCTCTGTACTGAGGTCATTTCTCTCTCTGTACTGATGTCATTTCTCTCTCTGTACTGACGTCATCTCTCTCTGTACTGATGTCATTTCTCTCTCTGTACTGACGTCATCTCTCTCTGTACTGATGTCATTTCTCTCTCAGTACTGACGTCATCTCTCTCTGTAATGATGTCATCTCTCTCTCTCTGTACTGACGCCATCTCTCTCTCTCTGTACTGACGCCATCTCTCTCTCTCTGTACTGACGCCATCTCTCTCTGTACTGACGCCATTTCTCTCTCTGTACTGACGCCATTTCTCTCTCTGTACTGACGCCATTTCCCTCTCTCTCTCTCTCTCGCCACATTTACATTTCTCAACTGAACATCTTCAGACTGGCCGAGATATTGAGAACCCCCAAACACACCTGGCTGTTCTGTTCCGAGGCCAGACTCGCTACACTACACCAAACCCCAAACCCACCAACACTTCCGCGTGAATACTCGAAACCCGCCATTGTTCCGACTTGTCGGTTTCCGGCAGTTCACGAAGACCTTTAGCTGTCTCGTCCCTCTGTAACTGGGAAGTCGAAACACGTTACCTCGAGTACAACGCCTGCGTCTCCGGAAATAACGAGACGCCAAAAGAGAGAGGGGTTGGGGGGAGGGTACGAAAACGCGGTAACAGCACGGAGTTTAATACCCGGTGCTCGTCGTCGGTCCGAACTGAATAAAGACCCAGCAGCTTTTCTAGTGGCTGGGTTTGCCGGCCAGAACGTCTGAGGAAGTCGCTGGTCCGGCCCGGACAAAGCCTGGTGCTGCGGCTGCCGCGTTTTCTACTCACGTGGTGGACTATAAAATAAACAGAACCCGATATCGAGACTGGCACCATTGAAAAGCTGAAATAGGACTCGAGACCGGAACCTAAGCGTTGTGCGAGGAAAAGAAAGAAGAAAAAACCCCGACCAAATGTCATACGCGAGTGTATCGGGTTGGTGGTAGATAGTCAACGCCTTTACTCACTTTTTTCCCTTCTTTTAGTTTATTTATTTATTGTTGTTGTTGTTTTTTTTAAAGCGTAGCGAGAACCGGTCCACTAACTGATATTTGCTTACATAACACGCGCGTACCAAAGTAGAATTTTTTTTTACTGAGAAGTTAAAAGATTAACGTTTTTTATCGAAATCTCCAATCCAAAGTCGACAATTTGCCAGTTCTGCGGCGAAGACAAAAAGTCTTATTAAAGTAAAGTTCGTTTTTTTTTTTCTCTAAAGTAGGTTCGTTTCTTTTCGTATGTTGTCGTTCGGCTTTTGGCTCGGCCGAGTGATTACAGGAAATCTGATAAAGAGAGAAATGGCGGAGCGGAGCGGAGTGGGGTCAGCGAGAATTCTGAGTGGGCCGGTTTGGCGGCAGCAGCGAAGCCGAGAAATTCTATAAGTTATCATTTCAGTTTAGCGCTGAAAGAAAGAACGAATTTCTAAGGAAAAAAAAATATATATTATAAAGCGAAAGTAAACTTTACAGCTCCTAGATTTTGTAATTAGCAGTGAATAAACAATCAGAGAGAAAATCTAAGAACAAAATGTTTTGTTTTATATATATATATATATATGAAACCGGACAAAACGACTCTTAGGCTGTTACTTACTTCACCCTGTTTGTTACTCTGCTAATATGAAACAGAAAAATATCACCATACGTAAGTTAACTTATCGGCCAGCATTTTGATGAACCTCCTCCCTTCCCCTGGTGTCAGTTTCTTAAACTAAGCGGAGGCTGTTTTTGTCAGGTGTTGGGGGGGAACAGGAAACTCGGTAAAGAATGGCGAGAAAGAGAGCGTTCCAGAGAGGTGCCAGCCCCGACCGGACCATCGATCTTGGCAGTCCAGCAGTCCTCCCACCGGGTTCGGTGCACATGGCCGCGTGAATATAAAACCGACTGTTAAAAATATGTGCATCGAAGCAAAAGTTTATCTTCGAACTTTTGTCATGTGAGACATTTTACATCCAAAAGGTCCCTCCTGTATGTCTAAAGAATTATTATTTTATTATGTATATATTTGATCTGTTGCGTGAACCTATCTATACGTTTCTACATTTTTGCTTCCTTTTTTTTTTTAAAGCTCAATTAAAAGACAAAGATTCCGGCACCAAGAAGAGACGCGCAGTGCCATCACAGCTGAACACGTCGGTCAGCCATGTTTAAAGGTATCCATCCACACAGACAAAGACGACCTGACGACGTGCTGCGCTCTGTCAAGAAGCTTCATCGAGTTACTCTTGTAGCCGTTATTTGAAAGAAGGGACGTCCATTCCGTTGGCAGATTTGTTGACAGACAGGCCTTTTACCAGGTATGCAGCCGAAGATCCTTTTCGCTTAATCTCAGCTGACCTAGTTGAATTGTCCTTGTAGGTACCAGTGACAAAGTCCAATCTCTTCACCCCGGGCGGAGCACAGGACTTCCTCAGTTAACTCTCCAAACTTTTGAGGCAGAGCGGTGAGTGACCGCAGTAGGACGATCCCGTCAACGATGTTTGCACTCAAAATATCGAGGCCAGATTAGTTTTGTAAAAAAAAGCGCTGAGTCACCTTCAAGCAGGTGAGTCTGGATGTAGGATGTTATGCCGCACTCCAGTGTCAACAGCGGAGATATCACTACTTTGGCGAGAACGCTCGTGAGGAAGCTTGGAGTGGGGTGAGGGAGAGATGGTACTCATTAAAGAGTGTTGTGCATCTTGCGCCATTAGGGGCCCCGGCTCTTTCGAAGGGAAATCCTTTATTTTTTTTTAGATGTGGGAGGAAACCGGAAAGCACGGAAAAAACCCGTACGACTTGGCCGATAGAGAAAAGCGACGGGAAAAAGAAGAAGAAAAAAAAAGTCAGGCGGGTGGGGATTCGAACTCGCGCCTCTGGAGTCCAGCAGTCTAGCCACATGATCTACCGGCTGACTAGAAGATGTTAAGATAATATTGGATTTAATTGGAATGCTTATTAAATATTTAACGTAAATAATGGACAACTTCGCAGGAAGATGAAGTCCAACCCAAGTAGGAAGAAAGACTTATGTTTCTTTTAAAAAAAAATAATCTTTTAACAGAACATTAAAAAGTGTCGCAGGAGCCGAGCGGATGGATGAAGATAATGCTGTTCATAGATTAACAAGAACATCCCCCTTATACTCACTATTAACCAGAAAAATGTATCTAATAAAGGTACTTTATATACAGGCTATGCAATAAGAAAAAGACTTGAAATAGTCGCTAATTAATATATTAAATGAAAAAAAAATAGAATTTACTCGAAATATTTTTAAAAATTCTGTTGACATAAAATAAATGAAATGGTTAATATTTTCTAAATACGAAATAATGCAAAATATACACTGGCGTCTAATATTATGAGGCATAGCGGACGAAAGCCGTCAATTTACTTCTTCGAGGTATTTTGTCATCAAAATATCCATCTTTTATGTGAATAACTACCTTTCGCACATATTTTAAGCTTCTCCTTCAGTAACTTTCCTAAATATTGTTTTATAAGTAAAAATCTATATTTCTCGGGAGTAGTAGCATAGCTGATTGACGTCGGTCGGACCTTTCTTCTTTACTCTTCGATCTGGTTCATCTTACACAGGTTCAACGAGGCTCAGATCTTGGAAGTGAGGGGGGCCAAACCATGGGTTCGAGAAGTCCTTCCGATTCTTTTCTAGCAGGTGATATTATGTACCGAGCTCTGCAGTGTGCGTCAAAGATGTCCGGATGGAACTACATGGTGTTACAGGATATTGTGATATTTCTCTCTCTCTCTTCTCTTCGTCTTTTCCTCCAGTACATCTCAAATTTGCTTCCACCAGACTACATGGCTTCAAAGTGAAGATCTGATGTTTAGTCATGCCGCATCTTCTAGCTGCTGCTGCTGCTGGCTGCACTAATCAATCCAACCGGTCTCAGCCAGTTTTTGGTGGTAGAGGTTGAGATGCTGACTTTGGCAGAAGAGACTGTGAGCATCAGTTAATTGGCTACCGGTCAAGATCTCGAGTTTATGCGACATTATCATCTGGCAAACAAAACAGTGACGGTCATCAATAACTGAGGTCCATTAACGTTTATACAAAACACGGTATGAGCTAACAATTATTCAAATCAGCAGAAAGAAACGATATCGGGAAAACACGATAACATCAAGCTTACCGTGTGAAGTAAATTTAATATTCATGGAAATAATTTGCTGGCTTCATAATTATGCAAGGCGCCTGAAGTGATACCAGCTTCATATTTAATAGTTTAGATGTTCAGATACATTACTTATCCTAATTTTTTTTTAGCTGGGGGTTATATTTTATTAGAGTATTGAAAAACGAACGACGGTGTTTTCGTTCAGTGAATTCCTTGGAGCTGCTGTGCAGTAAATGCTTAATATACGTTGGAATTTACTCTTTGAGAAGCAAAGTTGTTTCAGAGACATTCGTGTACGTCGGATTCTTGGATCACCTTTGGTTTTAGTGAATCAGAAGCGCAGGGCGTCTTTATTCATGTAAAAGAGTATTAAAGGACACTCGGTGGTGTGGATTACTGGACTGCCATGGTTGAAGGGCGGCGGGCCCGAGTTCGAATCCCGGTCGGGACCGGCTTGGTTTGGTGTCGCGTGAGTTTCCTACGAGAACTCCTCCCACATCTAAAAAAACGAGAACTCTAGAACATTTTCCTGTAAGGTTCCGCGGGTAGCTAGCTCTCAACCCCCCCCACCCACCCACCCCGGCCGTACCCAGGTAATCGCTTGGTTGCTGAGGCTGACTCACCCAACATCATCTCCTCAGACTTCGACAACAAAAAAAGGAAGGCCAATAGAGAATCCACATTCCGACAGCGGAACTCTTAATCCCAGATTTCATTTGCCTGTTAAATGGTACAGAAAATTCTCGGGCTGGGAACAGTTTGTGTGGAGTTGCGGCACTTCTTTGTGAACACCGATTAGCCTGGAGAGCGCCATTTTATACTCCAACAGTTTACGGCATGTCGTTACAGTGAGTGAAACAACGTAAGTTAATAAGTAGCTTGCAGGCAGGCAGTTCAGTGTAGTGGCCATGTGACTGCTCATTACTGATGAGCTCTGCGAGTTGGTTGGAGTAATAGACGGCGACAAAGAGTTGGGTGTTTGCTTTAATTCGAGGAAATTGAGAATGAAATAAACATTAGGTAAACCTACTCGATTCGTTATTAAAGTTGCTAGCGTTAATGCTATATGTCGAACAGCTTTAAAGAAGTATCCTGCCTTAATATCGCGACCTGTGAATTAAAAAAGAAAACAAATTATGGACTAAGACAGAAAAACAGAGATGCCACCTTTAATATCTGCTGTGGTACCTACGACGGTCTTCAGCGACATCTGTTGGAGTAACGCTGTATTCTGAAGAGCTATGCTTTAAGCTGCTCCTAGCCTGACGAGCAGTGGCACCTGTTCAGGTAATCCTGGTGGTCAGGAGCAAACGTCACCCGTTAAACTGATAGTAGCGTTTCCCAGCATCACTTATTGAGCTAACTGTAGCAGCAAAGGCCGCTACCTAATGAAAATATTCTAAAAACCCTCCGAGCTTTCGCTTTCAAATAAACCTTCCCGTTTCCCTGACAACCAACTATAATAGCAGACCAAATCGCAAAGCATGGGATTAACTAAAGTGAAAAGAATGGCACAACCATTCAGCACATAAATACAGCTATCTACTAACATACACGTAACTAAATAAATATCTGTTTATTCTCCCTCCCCCCCACCAATTAATAAACCGGTTTTTATTTACGCACGAATTAGATGTCATCTCGGAATACTCCTTTACCGAAATATCGCCAGCCAGGAGCTTGCTGTAGGGGCAAGGGGCCAGGGTTTAAAATATAATAGCTGAAATCAAAGCGCGGTCTCCAGCCAGTAACTATCATCTCAGGGCATCCCTTTGACACCTGACGGGACCCCTTCCCTTTTTCTTCTCCCTTCAGTAATTCGTCGCGCATCTACTTCCAGTGTTTTGTAGCTTAGCCACGACCGCTAACGCGAAGCAGTCGTCATGGAGACATTTTGGTCGCTTTATTTTAATCTGTTCCGCAGAATCAACTAAACCAAAAAGAAAAAGTGTGTGTGGGGGGGGGGATAAAAAACAAGAACAACAACAAAAACACACTTTTCCTAAACTTTCGTTTCTTTCCCACGCTCGTGTTATTTACAGTTTTTTTTGTTGTTGTTGTTTTTTTTTTCCTTCCCCCTCCGTTTTATAGCTGACTCAGTTGATACAGTAATTTTTCTGGCTTTGCTTTCATGTCTCTATCCTGTTGATACGGTGACGCACGGTCACGTGGCATTGTCAGAATTTTACAGAAAAACAACAAAAACACGGAGGGGATGAGATTGCACGCGACACAACCTGGTGACGTGTGGGGTGGAGGAGCCGGTGGGGTGGGGATAAAGTAAACCAAACTTGTTTTCCAAAAACTCTGGCTATACGAGAAAGATCGCCACGTTCTTCTGAATATTCTGCGGATTTCTCTCCCCCCCCCGTTACTGTTCTGTTGCGTAATTTTCTTTTAAGAAAAGGAAGCGGGGGTCTACATTTAGATACCGAGTCGATTTTAGGTAAATCGGAGGGAGTTCCGCGTTGCGGCGGTGTGGTGCGAGACAGAGACGGACAACAGGGAACATCCTGGGCCGGTCGCCCGGTGGGTGGGGGGGGGACCCGGAAATGTAAGCGGCTTCACCTGGACCTTCTGGTGTTTGAAAATTCTGTTTGGTTGTTTCAGCGACTTTCGCGAATAAATACATAAAATGGAGTCCTTCGCTTGGCCGGCATAATTGTCGACTACCCGCGAAGCGCACGACCGGGGGTGGGGTGGGTGCTGAAGGGGAGGACGGTTTTTGTGACGAGGACACGGGAAATAGAATTAGTTACACCGCTTGGCCGAGAAATACCGTGGAGCTCGGGAGAGCCTCGCCGCAGAGTTAACTCCCCTGCAAAACTGTTCGATTAGTCTCTTCGGGCGTTTGCGAAGTGTTTTTGTTTGGTTTTCTCTAGAATGTGCTGTAGATATTTCCGAATGGTTGTGATGATGTAAATTTGAAAAGGAACGAATAAACAAAATAAATAGTTTTATAACTATTACGGAGAATTGGTCCTGTAGTTATAGCTCTCTAAGGGTGAGTGCGTGGTCCATCCTTATGAACGCCATCTTTAATGGGAGCTTTATTCGTGTTTGTCTTAACGTACGGACCCAGATCCGGATATGGAATATGGATTTCAAGTGCAACTACAGCAGTTCTGTGTGTAACAAAAAGCCATGGCACGTACCGGCTTTAAGTGCAAGGCCAGTGACCAACTTTAGAACTTAATACAACAATAACAGCACTGCCACCGTTACAGGGTCAGAGATTACAAATGCCACATTTATTTCCCCTACCACCCGGTATTTTTGAAAATTTTTAGGGGCTAGAATTAGATCCCCCCCCCACCGACTCTCTCCCCTCTTCCTTCCGTTGACGCGTTCGGGTTTTTATTATTGTGAGATCGCGGCTTCACGCACGAGAGTTTTCACCTGTTGGCGGTCGAAGATAGAACTGATTTCTTTGACACGAGGATTACAAAACGAATAGGTAGAGGGACCAAGAACGAGTGAAGCTGTCAAATCGTAAGGCTGATTATGGTCGGATTAGCAAAAAGGAACCAAAGGGGGGGGCGGGGCGGGGCGAAAACCTTATCGATGCCGTGGGGGATAGGGAAAGAGAATCGGTTTGACGAATATTTAAGGAAATTCCGGAGATATTTCATCTTTAACGATTTTGTGGCGGTCTTTTTTCTTCAAATAAAGTCTCCATCACAGAATAAAGACGAATTTGTTCATCTCTGATGTAATAACTTTGTATCGGAAAAATACAAAATGTTCGATATTTTAAGATAAGGAGAAATAATTTTATACCGTCCACCTAATTCTTTCCTTTGTGGTCAACCGGCGGAAGTGGATCGTCTTCCCCGAGTCTGTCTCTTGTGTTCGGAGCGGTGTGGACGACGTGGGCCCCGGTTGTTGTCCACATATGTAGGACACTTGACGAAAACTCAGCCCCAAAACCCTGCCCGTACTTAATACAACTTTATAGCGTTTATTCTAAATCGAGAACAACAACAACAACAAAACAACAACATTTTCGTGTTATCGAAGACCTGTGGGAAACATCGACATAAGCGAAAACTTTTCCCTGTGTCAAGCCACAGAAAATGGGCAGAAGACGATAAGATCAGGTATATAACGAGTGTACCGAATGGCTGAGCCAAAAAGGTGGTGTCGGGTTCCTCTTGCTAGCGGAATAACATCGGTGCACGAAACAGAGGCGGACCCCAGCTGTCCCGGCTTCGTCAATCACTGGGGCTGCTCCGTCCCCACTTCTCGCCATCAGTTTGCGCGGTATCGAGCGCAAACTCTAGAAACTGCTAAAATTCCCCTTCGCTTTAATCCTATAAGTTTATTTAGTTTTTTTTTAATCCTTTTATTCTCTCTCTCCATCTCCATCTCTCTCTCGCTCTCTCTCTCTCTCTCTCTCTCTCTCCATCCCCCCTCTCTCCATCTCCATCTCTCTCTCTCTCTCCTCTCTCTCTCTCCATCCCCCCTCCCTCCATCTCCATCTCTCTCTCTCTCTCTCTCTCCATCCCCCCTCTCTCTCCATCTCTCTCTCGCTCTCTCTCTCTCTCTCCATCTCTCTCTGGTTGGTACAAACGACGAGCGGACGGGAAACGCGGATTTTTCTGTCAGTTACAAAACATGAAACGAAGAAGTAGAACGAAGCAACAGGTGTGTGTGTGTGTGTGTGTGTGTTGGGGGGAGGGGGAGGTCATAGATTCCATCTGGTTTTTCCATTTTAAAAATTACTGTTTTAATAGAGCAAAAGATTATTTGATTTGAAATCTTCTTCATAGCAGTCAGCCTCGGATTTCCGTTGGTATATATGTAAATTTTTTTCTCACAAATTTTCTTCTTTCCTGTTTCCGTCTGTCTGCCATCAGCCCCCCCCCGATGATTTTGTTCCCCAAAAGGTTCTGCCATCACAACAACCAAAACCTGACACAGAGGGGCTTGTCTTCATTTACTTTAAATATTGCAGAACCCGGACAACTCGCCTGTAGATCCCCGTTCGTTTTACTATCTACAGCAGACTTCTTTTCTTTTAGCCTAGACATCGGCGGAAATGATCAGCCATCAAGGGCCAGACGCTGTTGCAGAAACGCCAATTTTTGGTCGGGGAGGAGGGAGAGAGAGAGAGAGGGTTTCTACAAGAACTGTTCCAGTGCAAAAGTGAACCTGTTTACCGTAGTAACGAGACGACGCGACGGGCGATAGCTTCTCGACTGTTTCTCTTTGTTCGTGTTTCTCACACATGCGTTACTAGGATCGAATGGAAACGAGAAGTACTGACCAGAGAGAGAGAGAGAGATGACGTCAGTACAGAGAGAGAGATATGACGTCAGTACAGAGAGAGATATGACGTCAGTACAGAGAGAGATGACGTCAGTACAGAGAGAGATATATGACGTCAGTACAGAGAGAGAGATATGACGTCAGTACAGAGAGAGACCTAGTTGAAGCAGAAGATGCACCGAATTGAAAAGGAATCATATCTTCAGCTTAATCAATAACCGCCCTCATTCCGAAAGGATTTGAACTCCGACCTCTGCTAATAGTTGATCGGATGATTGAACTCCTAACCACATAAGTCCACACACACACACACACACCACACGACACCACACACACACACAGCAAAACCATTTTCAATGTCACTTAGACCCTGTAAATTTGAGATTTCTTTGTCATCACTTCGATACCCCTCATACTGTCGTCCTCAGGAGTGTGTACGTAAAAGTTGTCTGGGAGTGATAGCGGCTCTGGAAGTCGGTTTGGCTTTATTTATAAAAATGTACGAGACTTCCACACTATCATACATACACAACGCTCCCGTCCCCCCAGGATTCCTCCTCTAGAATACAGTGGGCATATTCTACACGGGAACCACAAGGAAATTTAAAACAGCGACGTTTTTTTTTCCCCTACACGTGAGCACTAATTTTGGCTTTACCAGATTATTCCGAAATATCGTTTAGACGAGAACGAACGAAGCCACGTGTTCAGGGATTGGCAGGGGTACAGCGGACCTTGCTCAGCAAGTTTCCAAAAATGGAAAACTCAATGGTAATTTCTGTTTATTGTCCAGACTTAGAAAAACGATGTAACGAAACAGGTTCTAACGCATATTGGCAAGAAATAAGTATATAATAAAACAGAAATGTTTCCAATTATTTTAAAATGCTTACTTTTTATATTAAATGTAACTCTCATATATATATATATATATTTGCATATTTATAAACTTTTTTTAAAAAAAGGACAAATTAAATTCATTATTTTATTTTAATCCGGAAGGTTGGTGCTCTGCGCTGAGTCGCTAGCCAAGGCTTGTTACATGAAGCAGATCCATTAGTGAAATCCGGAGAGACTACAGCTCGCGCCGAAGAAACACGGAGCGAGGAGGTTCTGGATGGTTCGCAACCGATGAACCGGTCCAGAAAGGGCAGATAAGTGACAGGTTTTACATAACGTGCAGGAATTCGGTAAAAGAACGAAGGGCTCCCCCCCCCATGTTCGGCTTCACGACACGTATCTCGCGAAAAGTTCCACTGTTGATGGGGTTGTATCAAAAAAATTGTCCATATTTGTTTGAGTTTATCTGCAGTGGAACAGATGTTTGATGTCAGGAGGCAATGTCGGTTTGTAGTTCATAACGAAAACGTGAGGATTAGATGGCAGAGCTTGTCAAGAACGCCCATATCAAGACGATGTCCGACCTTCTTCTCGATAACTCGATATCACAATGACAAATGAACGGCGCGCGGAGAAACTCACGTGCGTCGGGTCGGTGGTCCGCGGCTAATACAGGACAGAAGTTACAAGATGGCAAAAAAAAAAACACTGGCGGCTTATACAACCACCACCCCCCCGCAGATTTAAGTTGAGCGGGCAGCACAGAGAACAGGTATTAAATGCTCTCTACACCGGAAATACCTTGTCTTTAGTGTGTAAGTCAGGCCTGTAAATGGATCTAAAGCCGTTTCTATCCAGAGGTACCAATATTCCCTTAAAACTCATCGATGTATTACACAAGAATTAGAAAGCCGAATGCTTGTTAGATTTACTCGTAGCAGAAATGCATTAGTTCTTATATTTCACCGCCCGCCTTTGTTTTTGTTATCAGCTTTCTTCAGCTTTAATTTCCCTATTGTCATAACACTGCGGGTGGACGGATGCTGTTCTACATTTAAAAAAAAAACCTCGACATCTTTGTATGCTTGATTTTAACGATTGCTTCATTTCATTTTTTCAAAAATTTACTTAAATCTAGTCAAGACTTTTCTCTGTTATGACGGCTATTGGATAAAAAGAAGAATAATCCTGCTATGATCTGAAGCATCTGCTTTGACATGGCTCAATACCATTAATATAAGTTTTTAAAAAAAGCATAAAAGTGGGGCGAGGGTACAACAACACGACCCCGAGGCACATCGCTAGGTGGTATTTCTCGAACATAAATCTGGTCTGAACGTAAAGCTTGAAAAATAAAATTCTAGTCTTTAGATACGGAACTAAAATTGTAAGGACTAGTTCCAACTAACTTACGGTTGTTTAAAACGTGATTTAGGCCAATTTTGACACCGGAGAAATGCTATCTAACGGCCCTTAACTACCTGTGGCAAATTTGGTGCCCTTATATGAGTTATTCAGTTTTCTTAAAGTGACTACGGACTTACAACATATCGTGCTAGTGAATCGTTCAGATGTCTTGCTGTTTAGCATGCATATCACGCGAAAGCTTGTCGGCCATTTCGATAGTTTGCCATCTACATTTTATTATGATATCTCACAGAGCTACAATATGCTTGGTAGGAATCCAGTAATTTTGTGGAAACAAAGAAAAACGCGTCTCCTTTGTCTGTCAGACTTTCTCTGTCTCTTCTGATCCACGCCCATGCTCAACACACCTGACAACTGCAACAGCCTAGCAACAAAGGAAGAACCAAAGATCAAATCATCTCGCTGATCTCACGGTCTTCATTCCCCTTACTTCTCCTCGATACAGATATTCTTGAATAACTAAAACCCATGCCATTCATTCCACACGTTTTTTTTTTCCATTACGAAAACAATCGCGTCTTTGAATCAGATCTTAAATTTCAGCGCATGCGCTCTGCCTCCCTTTCTCCACCCCCCCCATTCCCGCTAAAACCAGCAGACGCTATTTTTAACTGACATTTCACTACCCGAGTCATTTTATTTCTAGGTTTTTGCGTTATTCGTCAAACTTAATCACCATTAGTTCGACTATTCCACACCAGAGGTCACGTGTCGCCTCGTCTACTAAAATCTGTTCGCGTATCTGCGACCAACACATTTCGACAAGAGACACAGATCTAAGACAAATATTTTTATTTCCCCTTTCTGCCCACGTACAATCACGTGACCGTTTCCTCCCCCCCCCAGTTATTTCGTCGAAAGGAAAGGGGAAAAAAAAGAAGAAATTAGAGACTTTTTTTCTGCGAGTAATGAGATCCGCATGTTGGCAAATTAAATATTTCCTGTAAAACTCGATCATTGCACAATCTAAAATGCGTTTTTAAATACATTGTGACATAATTCTACAGAGCATCGATATTTCTTAAAGTAACAGAAGACTAACTGAAGGCATTCGCTACTTTTCGGTGTTAAAAGGTGTAAACTCGCTGTGAAGTCGGCGGTATAAGATGCGACATCAATATTTTTACAATCAAAACGTTACATTGTCTTGGAAACCCGAAGATGATGTTAAATGCTAATATTCTCTCTCCACCCGTGCGGACGAGTTCCTTACGCCGAATGCTCCTCGGAAGACACCAAATCCGCATTTGTGGTATTCCCTGCTACTCCTTGTTCTAGGCCTGGGGCCAGGACAATCCGGAAAGTGTTTTCTCGGTGGCTTTAGTTACTGAGGATTTCACGATCGCCAACAACATAAAATCTGCAGACATAACAAACACGGGCTCCTTCTCCTCCTCCATCGCGAGCCGCGGTTCGGGCAATGTTTCCTTGATTCTAAGTTATACTCTAACTGCCAAACAGTCGTTCGACTATCGGCAGAGCGCAGGTGGGTGGGTTGGGGGGGGGTTTCATCGGACCAGTGCTATCCTTTTCCATCTCGGACTCCGCCGGAATTAAGTCTGGCTGACTTACTCGCGATGACCCAGCGAATCTGGACATTCTGCCGCGAGGGGTCAGCTACCCCTCCTGAGCACTGTTCTTCTGACCCGCTGTTGATTCCCGGGAGGTTCCATCTGGTAAGTGACACCGCGAAGGGACTGTGGAGAATTCTAAGAGGAACCGCCCCTTACGCGCGAATCCATCGACGACAGCGGATGATAATTCAGGCGTGTGCCGCCCTCACCTTACACCGTGTCACGCACGCGCGACCAAGCATCTGTCTGTCAAGTGCACGAGGTGTCCAGCCAGAGCTCAGATACAATTCTACTCAGCCGCGGAAGTTTTTCCAGCCTAAACGTTTTACTCCTGCCTGTTGTGAAGGGAATCGCGTAGCGCTGACGCAGAGATGGGCATAACTTGCAGTAACAGGTGGGTCCCGCCGTGGTCGTCACTGCTAAGCTAATTAAGGTGGTTTATTTCGGACGCCAGGTCATAAGAATTTAACCAAACGAAGTGGGAGAAGCCAAAACAACGTCTCAGATTCTTTAAACATCTGCGAGACGCCCCAGCTGAAGTTCGTCTCCCCCCCTTATCCCTCAACGCCGTATATCCCATCGCTGACAGCGTCAAGACAAATGGTGTTTCTGCCACCTGCAGGGTCTGATGCTACTGATGATCTTTTTTCTAAATGCTACGTTGAACAGACCCTCCTGCTAGGGTCGAAGGTCCCGAGTTCGATTCCCGCAGGGGACCGGCTCGGTTGGCCTTTTCCCGCTCTTAACCAGTGCCGCATCGGTTTTTCTCCGGGAAATACGATTTCCTCCCAGATCTAAAACAAAACAAAACAAAAAGAGAGGGGGATGTGCCAGTTAGGATTCCCCTGCCAAAGTCGGAAGTGGCTGGCTTCACGTGGCGCGGAATTGGCAACGCTTCCTGGCGGATAGACGGCCTCGTCTCTCTTGTAAACATCGGTCGGAGCACGAATAAAGACCATTTGAGAGCATTAAAGCGCCGTTCAGACTCGGATCCCTCTCCGACTATGAAAATTCGTTGTATTTCATAGCACCTGATTGGTCCACAGAAACATCGAAACCTTTCATGGAGCTACCAGGTGTACCATACCATGCAAGACAGCACAGCCGTCTAACCATACCAACATTAGTGTTGTTGAGGGGAACACCTCTTACCTTGCTCGTAATCCGGCCCCTTATAAAGTTTCCAAAGTCTAAAAAAACGGTAGTGTTGACAGATATTTATCTTTCTTATTTCTTAAAGGTCCCGCGTGTTCCACGACGACTTCCTCCTACTTCCTTGCAAACCACATTGGCTGACTCTGCTATCCACCCTTTGTCTACCAGAAACCAAAATTAACCTACTCCGTCACTAATGAAAAACTTTATGATAATTCTTCTATATCAATAATATCCAGGGAACTTATAGAAATTAAATGTGCCAATATTTTCCAAACACCCGACACCACAGTTTTCTTGTCAAGGCGAACGCAGCCAACCTCGTATTTGTCACAGTCGTGGATAATGGCGTACGGCGCTCGGTTACCCGTCATACTGGCTTGGCTAGTGTCTGTTAGTATTTACTCTAGCTACGAAGGCGTAGTGTATCAAATCTGTATGTTGATCAACCCGGAGAACAACACCCCGGTCATTTTTTCCTAAAACCACCTGGCGCCCCCTATCGACCAGAGGAACTGTTTCAGCTCTGTAGGCCGAGCGCTACGCTCCCGATTCTCGCAGCAGACCTATCGATGTAAACACCAAGCGTGCCGCGTTTAGTGTGTTAAGCACGTGACATCTACCTCTCTGGCATGAAGCGTTTAAATATTAAACACGCGCGACAGACAGATATCCCTGTATAATTTCCAAACCGGTCAGTGTATAATACGCAAACACCTCGAATTTATATTCTAAACATTAAGCCGAGCATTTGAGCGGCCGACTACCAAACGGTCCAGGGTTAAGAAGGGCACGAGTTCGTCGAATCCCCCCTCTCACGTTTTTCCCCTTCTTACTCTTCCTTACCAGCTGGCCACGTGTATCTGTCTTCTCCAGTTTCCCGCACATCTAAAAATGAAGCCTTTTCGGGTGCGGGGAGTCGGTTGGTTTGCATCCTGATGACCGCCGCTCAAGAGCGAGTCCCCCACATGTGGACAGGTAACTGCCTCCGCTGACATTCTCCCCCTTATAGCTCATCGCTGTGAGACAGTCGGGACAGGACTGACTGTCGCTCATTACGAATGGGGGCGGGAGACAAGAGTTTGGCCAAAGTGAACTGTTAAATTAGTAAGGGAGACTTTTACTACTACTACTACTACTACTACTACTACTACTACTACTACTACTACTAATAATAATAATAATAATAATAATAATAATAATAATAATAATAATAATAATAAAAGGAAGAAGGTACGAAACAGGGCAAATTTCGCAGGCTTTAACTTGGCAACGGTAAAAAAGATCCCCCTAGTTCTACCTGTGTAAACAGGTAGTTTTGCTGTAGAATCAGCAGAATTCCTTATCATCTAATTATCTTAAATTCTGTCATACGTGTGTGGACGTTTGTGTGTGTGTGAGTGTGTGCGCGCGCCAAAGAAAGGAGAAAAGGCAGACAGACTCAGAGACAAACGTTGCTTATCCTCCAAAATATGAATACCATTTCGGTCGAAACCAGACACGATAGCCATTAAAAGCAAACAGTCTGGAGATTTCGTTAAAATATTAGCATAGTTCTCGGCGATAAAAACTCAACATTTTGTCCTTATATATAAACGAAAAAAATCTTTTTTTTTTTTATTTAAGGAGGATCTTCTTTGTCATTCATTCTCTTTTGAAAATTATCTTGATAACAGTCTTTTACGGATGGCCATTTTACCCACCTCTTTTTCTTTTATTCTCCGTGTAATATGAACCACGCTAAACTCAACATGTCTCTAACCTTCCAAGTTACATCAAGAGTTTTATGTGCTGCTGTAAATATCCCGGGCCTTAACTCCCTTCGTAGTTGTTTTTAAGTAACTTTTCCATATATTTTACTTGATCCTCTTCGTTTATTCCAAATCTTTTTCTGTCAAGCGGCAGATTCTCTGTTAGTTGTTGCCTTTAAAAGATTTAATTATTAGTTCTTTTGTTTTCGTCATACGCACAGCCACATTCTGGACAACAGCATTTTTGATCCAGAAAAGTGTACACTATATAAGCAGTAATTCCAGACAGTGCAATGATGAATATACCGCCAAAAATATGGTCCATTCCTTAAAGTTTTTTTTTTTTGGTGGGGGTGGGGGGAATAACTAACAAGCCAAGAAAAAAACCAGTCTGACCTCTAATCTTGGATAACCCGTTGACTTCCCGTTCTACATGTTGTTTATATGATGTTAGTCAAAAATATTCCGAGAACGGTTAGGTGATAGTAACCAAACACGTCCATAAATGGTTGACGTCATTTTGCTTACATCATAATTCGATACCTTTTACATAGACAGGAAATGACGTACTCACAGACAGAATGTAATGCAAAGGGCAAACTGTAGAGTGAGAAAACTTACCAGGATCAGAAGCAAAACTCTATATATATAACCACTGGACTATTGGCCGCCACAGAGTTCAAGCGCCTCTAAAGTCTGAGATTTGAAATCTGTGGCGGCCAATAGCCAACAGTGAAGACCCGAGTTTCGGTTTCCGATCGGGGTTGGATCGGTTCGAATTACCTCCCTGGCAAGATTTCTCCTCAGTCTTCTTCACCAGCCGGTAGTGTGGGCTTTTCCGGACACTCCGATTTCCCTGCCGGAATTGGAAGTGTTCAGATCTTCATGGCGCATGACACGATCTGTTTTAGCGGCATATCCCGGCACTACGTTTCCTTCCCTCCCTGCACGACAAAAAATAAAAAAAAATGTTAAAGATCCGTAACCGATTTAAAATTTTCAAACCAACTCAGGATTGTTACAAGAATAAATACCGCAGTGAAAAAAAGAAGAAGCAATAACACTGGTCAACAAGTATTTTTCATCAAGCATATGTCAAGTTGTACTTAGTGTAGCTTTTAATGCTGATTTCAAATATACAATTAGTTTTTTGACATCACGTACAGTTTTCAAGATGAGAAAGTTTTTTGGTTTTAGCTCATGCATTATATAGAAATTCCAATTAATGACGTGTATGCATGTATTTCATTTACATCATGGAAACATACTTTAAAGTAAACTACATTATTCATTGCTGCATAGTTCAGATGCAATATTTCATCATCTTAAATTAACCAATCAAGTTTTGTCTGATGAAATATTTCATCATCTCAAATTCAATATAAGTATAACCATTTGTATCTATTTCCTTACTTGTTTTACAGTGTTAACAATGTCAAGACAGTGTAGAAATCCTCCTGATGTGTTTTGTTATGTCTGTGGACAATTTATTGTGAAAGCTCAAAAACGTACAATAACACCAGAGATCAAGAAGATTTATAAGCTATAGATGTTTTTTTTAAAAAGCTGTACTTCTCCATAATGGTAATTTGAAGCCCTCCATTCCTATTGCACACTCTGTTCATCTTCATGAAGCATATGAGAATATGGAACTTTTACTTCATGCCATTGCCTATGAAAGATACTCATGGAAAATATGTGGAGATTTAAAAGTCATTGGAATGTTAATGGGAATGCAGTCAGGTTTCACAAAATACTGTTGTTTCTTGTGTCTTTGGGATAGTCGGGCAACTGACAGACATTATTCGGAATCAAACTGGCAGACAAGAACACCATACCAGCCAGGACTGTCTAGTGTCAAGAATACATCTCTTTTAGATCCATGTAATGTCCTATTGCCTCCTTTGCACATAAAGCATGGACTGATGAAACAGTTTGTAAAGACACTAGGGAAGAGAAATGCCAGAGGGTTTGAGTATATTGTAGAAAAGTTTCCCAAAATCACACAGGCGAAGTTGAAAGAGGGTATCTTTGTTGGACCCTAAATTAGAGAAGTACTCAAAGATGTCAACTTCAAGACAACACTGGATGAACTGGAGCTGCCTGCCTGGAATGCTTTCAATTGGATGTGAGAATTTTTGGGGCAACAAGAAGGCAATGGACTATAAGGATGGCATCAAGAATCTTCTGAAATGTTACTCAGCATTGGGTTGTCGCATGTCACTGAAAGTTCACTTCTTGGACTCCCATCTGGATTTCTTCGCAGATAACCTTGGAGCAGTGTCTGATGAACATGGTGAAAGATTTCACCAGGACATTAGTGCTATGGAGAAACGGTACCAAGGCTTCTGGAATGACAGTATGCTGGCTGACTACTGCTGGACACTTTACCGTGATCAACCAGATCAGGAACACCACAGGAAATCCAAATCACAATGTTTCTAACTCTGTTGTTTCTAACTTTGTCTGTTTTGTCTGACCCATTTTTTGTGTGTTCACTCTTTGTAGAATGATAGTGATGATTTTTAACTCAATAAACTCATTTACTTTCTAAAAATAATATGTCCTTATTACGTTAATGATTTCATATATACAAATACGTAAATATTTGCATGTATCTACTGAAAAACTGATACGTGCTGCATACAAATGGAGTGAAATTTTGAAATAAGCATGAAAAATTAGTCTAAAAAAGTTGGTTTGCATTCATTAATGAGTATAATACATTTAATTTTGTTGACCAGTGTAATCAATTAAAATACCTAGAATTTTACCATTAGTGAATAGTACCAGGTGAATGTGAAAGTGGACAAACTGTAAGACGGCGTTAAGAATATCACTGGACTCGCCAGTTGTGTGATAAACTGATTGTTAAAGATATTTCGGCTAAACTGGATTCTTTTTATCAGGAACTCAGACGTGTCGAGAATCAACGATAAGCAACGTTGAGATAAAATGTTAATGAAGCAACCATCTTCAGCGTTTGGTGTGATAGACAACTTTAAAATATATATACTAGCGAAGATGATATATGCAATGCGATACCTTACGGGACAGCAAGGAGAGAGAGAGAGAGAGAGACCTCGCACTGTGTCAGTACTTCGTTCGAAACCATGCATTTCTGCTTCTGATAAAACAAAAGCCGCCTTGGGAAACAGTTAGCATAAGTCACCTCCTGCAATGGTCTCGAAGCCGCAAACTGCCGCCAGGAGACAGATATATATTAGGTTGTTACAAACGTTTTGTCGGTTTTCTTTTATTGCCTAAACAACGTTGCTGAACGTGAAGTTTATTAATCAAACCAAGTTCCATTACAATCCATACACTTCTGCCAATGAATTACAAGCGCATTTATACCATTTTGAAAAAAATCTGGATTTCTGGAGTCGATAAACTGTTAGAAGGCAGTTTCGATTGCTACTTATTTGGAGAAGGATTTCATACGGAGGAAGCTGTCGAGATGTTTGAAAAGGTGGTAGTCTGTGGATGAAAGGTCTGGTGAATGGGCTGGGTGAGGGAGAACTTCATACCACAACGTGTTCAGTTTCTGAAGAGTCACTTTATCAACGTGAGGACGAGCGTTGTCGTGGAGCAGGATTGGGCCTCTAAGATTCACCATTTTTCATAACACGTAATGATTCGGTCAAGAAATGAGTCGTTTTTGTTTCCTACGACAAGCGAAGAGCAGATCTCCAATCGACAATTTTGTTGTTGTTCATTCACTTCGTGAGGCACCCACCCGTCAAGCCTTTTCACTTTGACGATTGCGTCAAGATGCCGGGAAACAGTTGCAGTGCTTACGTCAAGCTCTCCAGCAATTTCTCGCACCGTTTTTCTTGGATCGGCTTCAGTTGAGGCTTTCAAACGGTCGTCATCACAGCTGGAAGGACGTCCGCTTCGTTCCTTATCTCCGAGTCTCATCTCCTGGTCGAAACTTTGCAAACCATCGTTGTATCGTGCCCTCATTTGCTGTGTCCTCGCCCCATCCTCGCTTAACGTCACGAGTTGCCTGGTTTGAACTCGTGAAACAAAATGGCACGAAAAGCTTTCCCATCCCTGCTTCACTCAGAACCCTAAAACAAATATCCATTTATGATTTTTAAAAAGGTAGGTCATGCATACTGTATGCCAAAGCACACTCTACAAAACGATGTGTAACTTATGTACATGCACCTTCACAAGCATGCAGAAAATGAACCCCAAATTAAGGTAATACAAAAACCGACAAAACGCTTGTAACGACCCAATATTTTAGCGAGTGGACAATGACGTTATTATTTTCTCCAAAGCAGGTAAATGAAAACAATAAGATCGAAAGGCTTGGAGAGATGAGAAAGGAAGTGGTGGCTACTGCGTGAGGTCCCATTCCGAATCCTCTGCCGTCTGACCCTATTTTTGCTCTCCCCGAACCCCCAGTTGTCGGGCGGCTGTTTGAGCGAAAGAACCGACCGTCTTTTCTGAGTGTGAGAGAAGCAAATTCAGACAAAGATTCCTTCAGAGAATCTGCGGATCTCAGAATCTATGGAATGTTTAATGAAAAACTAGATCAGGAGCGAGAATGTTTGTCGGTGTCCTGAAAAAGCAAGTACCAAGTCAGTTTAACCAACCAGGGCAATAATAAAGCAAGAAATAAACTTGCACTTTCCTTGTTATCATTATTTATGTGCGTTAGTGTGAAGTACATTGATAGTTTTATCTTTTATCCAGATTTTCAGGGGTCACGACCTTAGTCCTTGAAAATTCGAATTGTTTGGCGTCACGTTAGTCGCCATGGCCACCATTGGATGCAGATCTGCGGGAAGGGGAGGCGTAAGATGGGCTGCGGCTTCGAGCAAACTTCGGGGTCATGTAGCAGCCAGGGCGCCCCAGGCCTCTGCCGAAAATCGGTGCGAATCGATCGGTTTAGTGGCCGAAGACCCTTATAGATAATGAGCAGCGAGACGGCTTGAAAAAGAAGAGGGGTGGGAGCAGAGCCGGTCGGAGCCCATGTGGAGCCCTAGGCGAACCTCATCACTGGCGCCCCCTAAAACCCATACAATAAAAAACACACAGCTACCTTAAAAATTGCGCAAACAAAGGGTGTAAACATGCGAAGTGCACGCGAATATAGCGTTAACGTACGGTATAACAATGATAAAGTGTTCAAACTACTGATAATCATCGAAACAAAAATAAAGAAAGATTTGGCTTGCTAAAGAGGCGCCCCCCAATCAGATGGCGCCCATAGGCGACCGCCTATATCGCCTATAGCTAGGACCGGCTCTGGGTGGGAGAGAATTGGAAGAGAGAGGTGGAGGGAGGGTTCGAGACCTGGCTCCGCAGCTTTCCAGTCAAACGCATGGCAGTAGACGCGCGCCCGCCCCTGACTTATCTTGTACGTATTCGTACAGAGATACAACTGGCCTGAGAGTAAAATGGTACCGCGGAAATGAGGAAGAACCGGCCCGGTTTCTTAGGAACAAAATAACACTAACAGCTCATGCGTACAATTAGATAAAAAAAAATTAATTTTAAAAAGAAACAAGTAAACGTTGTCAGGTCATTCAGTTTGCTGTATGGCCTTCGGTGAAACGAGATTCGGGATCACTGGCTTGGAGTTGGGGAAATTGATCGCGTGTTCCAACAACGCAGATCAGTAGCTGCTTTTAATAGGTGATGTGAATTCTAGCAGTTCCTGATCTCAGACGTCACCTAATTCCTATCAGCTCGACGACTCGGCTTCTCTACCACCACCCCCCCCACAAGTTAGGTCGCTTCTCTAGAGCTTTAAGTAGCGGACTCTGATTAAATGTAGGCGAGTGATAGATACGACATCACCGCTGGATCTGGGGTGAAGAGGTAGAACAGTTGACTTAACGATGTTTCTGTAGTCTTCATTGGATAAAATCAACAGCGATACCGTCGGCACCTCTTTGCTCTCGTAAAAATGACGGACAACACTAACACCATCATCTACTTTAACATGATAAGATGTATTATTATTATTATAAAACCTTTCCTTAAAAGAAATAATAAACAGAATTTAGTAAGCATTCAATAATTCAAACAACAGCTAAATTGAATTAGACTTTATTTTCCGAATTTACTTTTCACGGGGCTGGGCTCCCTGTTTTGCAGAGATAAGATGACGAATTCATGTTGCGATAAATGGAGTAAATGAAAAGAAGACAGTAGAGACCGAGAACAACTCTCTATCTTCTGTCTTGTTATCGAAAGAATGAAGTATCTGTATGGAACAAGACAGAAGCCCTTTGCTCACACGAAAGAGCCTTCATTTTTTGTTTTTCTATTCCTGTAAAATGTACCCGCTACAGCGCACGTGTAAAAGGAGAGTTGAATTCTGTGGGTGTCGGCTCTGTTTAATGGAACTTAGCGGAGAAAACAATGTGTGGTACCGAAAGAGTTAAAGAAGCAAGCCTGTTTGAATGTTGCGCGCGCCGAACGTTTCAATCACGACCCGTTTTACGGGCTCGTGCTCTTGGAGATCAGTTCTACCATTTTGTTGTCGCAGTTTTTTCTCGCTAACTCAAGGGCCGTGTTCCCGTTTCCATCCAGGGCGTCGATGTCGGCTTTATTCTTGATTAACGTCTGCATTGACGTAAAGCAGCGCAAAGCGGCCGCCAGGTGGCACGGAGTCAGGTCGTCATGACATCTCGCGTTGATATCAGCGCCGCTATCGATCAAGAACTGCAGCATTTCCGGTTTTCCGATGGCGTGGTGCAAGACGGTTTTTCTTTCACCGTCTCGCGCATCGATCTCGGCATTTTGCTCCACCAGGGCGCTTACTACGTTCAGCTGCCCCGTCCCAGCAGCCAAGTGAAGGGGAGTCAATCCGGCGCCATTTCCTTCGTTCACGCCCAGCCCCAGGTTGACAAGCAGCGCCACTACGTCGTTGTTTCCGCCTACAGCAGCCGAGTGCAGCGCCGTGGAACCGCTCTTGTCCTTCGTGCTAAACTCAGCACCTTCTTCCACCAGCAGATTCAGCAGGGCGCAGTTGCCCGACGAAGCGGCGCAGTGCAGAACGGTTTTACCGGAAACACTGACGGCCCCCAGGTCGGCGCCCTTATGAACGAGTAGCTTCGCCAGTTCGTATCTGCCAGACGAAGCAGCGAGATGCATGGCCGTCTTACCGTCGCAGTCCTTCGCGCTGACGTCGGCGCCGTTGTCGATGAGCAGCTCCATCGCCGTTTTGTTGGCTTTTATCACCGCCAGGTGCAGAACGGGCCTGCCTAAGTTGTCCTTCACATTGATCTTCGAACCGCACTTTATCAGCTGCTGTAGCGCCGTGATGTTCTCGAATAACATGGCGATGTGCAGCAGACTCGCTCCGGACTTATCCCGGGTGTTGGCCGTCACCCTGTTGTCCTTCAGTAACTGCTTCACCTGCTCTCTGCCCAAATTTGCCCCGTTCTGTCTGAAAGCGGAAATGATGGCGGCCGGCATTTTCCCAACGTTGTCTTCCAGACATTTCTGCTCTCTCACATAGTGTTCTCCCTTCTTCTTGCGGCTGCGTTCGGGAGTCAGGGAATTCGAGTTCTTCGCCTTGACTTTATTCGCTTTAGATCTTCCCCTCTTCGCATCCGGGTTTTGCTTCTCTTCATCGCCTATCTTCGCCTTGTTCTCAGTCTTCATCAGTTTACGAAGTGAGGTGAGCTGATTGGAGAACTGGAGCGAGGTCACGGCCACAGCGGCCATGCCGAACAGCGCCGCGCTGGCCAGAAACAGCCACATTCTCCAAGCTTTGGAAACGACAAACGGCCCCCGCCAGAGACCCTTTAGACGGACTAATTACGTATTTATCGACAATCTCCCGCAAATTTCGCTCGTAGTTTTTTTTTTTTTTTCTTTTTCCACCACCTTTTTTATTTTTTTACATCGTGTCTAAACGAAAACAAATATTCTAATTTAAAATGTCAACGCGATGACGTCACATCCGCCGCTTTGTTACGTCACAAACGTTAGAAGGAACAATTGACGCTCACCTTTGGATCTCTCCTTTTTTATTGTTCAGGAAAAAACAAAAAAAAAAATTAAAATAATAGTTTTTTATTATTATTATTATTATTCAGACACTACTTTTTGTGTGAAATACTGGATGCGTTATACTAGATTACTGAACCGAAAATTTAAGGTGGATTATCCAGTTGACCGCACCAGAGGTGGGGAAGTATTCACTGCTCTGTCAGTTAGTTACATCCTCTTCTTTATTGTTTTTTTTACAGCAGTAAAAAAAAACTGGTTTATATGTCCGACCAGTTGTTCTATTACAACGTGATGTCTGTCTGTCTGTCACCTTTAATAATTTTAATTTTTGGAAAGACAACTCGCGCGCGCTGGAATTGTTCTCGCCACAGCTGAGAGAGAGAGAGAGAGTTAGTTAGTTACTGATAGTTTAAATGACCAATCGGTGGAAGTCTTCCTACCTGGGGAGAGAAGCTCTCCGCCGGAAATAAGTTAGATCACTGGCAGAGTTTTGAAACTTAAACTAAGAATTTAAAGAGTTTCTCACTTCTGTTTTTTTTTTAGTAAACTAACTTTTGATAAATAAGATATTTTTTTTTTTTTTTTGGAATATTACTGGGGATTCCAAAAAATATATATTTGACGGTAATTTGTAATTTCTGGCCATTCCTGCTTCCTCCGGGTGGAATATTTTGGGGAAATTCTGAGTCTACTGCGTCCAGTCTGTCTGTTCCCGGTCGTAGTTTCCGAGACGGCTGGGCAGATAGTTTGAGAAGCTATCGATTTTTGTCCGGAGGTTATTCTGACGATGGTTCCGACCTCGTTGTACGTGATCGGCTGTTTTTGCTTGGCTACCTCGTTATGCCAGGTGATTTGCCTTTTCTCCTCCCCTTCCCGTCATTGTTGCGGGGCGCAGAGATTCACTGGATATAGATAACTGCTCGCGCTGACGTCTCCTACAGAGCATGTTCCAGCGGGTTTCGACTTCTAGAGAATTCCAGCAAGACCAGAGCAGCTGCTCCTTGTAAATACTGCAAATGGCACCCGCATAAATCACTCTGTTAATGCCCTGGCCAATAGAGAATTGAACACGTATCCCAGTTTTCCAAATTTCCGTTGCTTCTTTGGCAAACTCACCTGTACGCACCGGTATCTGATCTGTTGATGGGGACGTTTGACTGAGCAGATTCCTTTAAATCTAAACACAAGCGGTCTTTTGATTCGTGTTATTGATGTCTTTATTTCAGAAAGTTTTCCTTTCGTCTAAGAGGATATCACAGAATGCGGAAGTATCTGTCCCTCCTGTTTTGTCACGAACCGGGTTATCTCTTCTCAGATTTCTTGACCGGTGAATAAAACTGATAATCTTTTCCCAATGTGTTTTGAGTCATCTTTGTTTCATAGAGTAGATTTACATCCGTTTGAATTTCTCTCAGGAAAGAGTCAAAACTTCTATTATATCTTGCGGTAATCAGATTCCTGTTGTTGTTGTTTTTTTTGACGTACACCGATGTCTACCAGGAAGCGCTGCCAATCCTGCGCCACGTGGGACTCGAAACTTCTCCAAGTACCTCATTTGGTCTACTTCGAACAGTTTGTTCATAAATTTCCTCACGAGGTCATCTAAGTAAACGGATCGATAACTAGCGAATTTTGGTTTTAATCTTTTCCAGGTCTTAGAAATGATATCTGATTCTGTCCATATCTATGGAACTTCGCACCGACACCGACAAATATTTTAGCCTGTTTCCCAACACACGTGAGAATTCGTTAATAATGTCGCTAAATCCGTGCCCCTTCTAACTGTTCAGATCGAGTTGTTGTTTTTTTTCTCTCCATACCCCGCATCTAGATAAATTCTACGTTGTTCCTTTGACTTTGAATGGTTAGGGGGCGGACGGGCGGGCGAATGACTGACTGACTGACTGCCCGTCTCATCGATCTCCGCAGTCGACTGGATGTCTGTCTGGTCTTGCCAACTCTTTTGTACCGCGTGTAACTTACCTTTGTTACACCTAAATTCGGCATGGCCGTGGGCAACGCTGTTTTCCTGCGAAGATCGTGTTCCGCTTTCCGTTTCTTGCAATTGCCGAGTCACCGTGGAGTCCGGGGCTGTCGTCCTGAGCGACTCCCTTCAGTGCGCCTTCTCCGGTGGGTGACCTTCAGCATTACGTCGCCGAACATCCAATCTCCCGTGTTCTTGATGTTGTTGTTGAGCGATTCTTCTGCTGAGGGGGATACAACTTCGTTTACATCCGGACGCGTATCGCCGATTAGACCCGAAAGTTTTAAAGAGACGAGGGTGGGGCGTCGTCAGTGAAGGAAGAAAATCGCTAACTAATTTAAAAAAAAAAAAAAAATTACAAATGGCGACTGAAGAATAATTCTCTCTTTCTTGCAAGAGAGTTTGAGAGATCTCGTCTCAGCTCTCGTTTGTGTTGCATTGTGGGAGAATTTTTTTTTTAACGGAAAGAAATGTCTGTCTGTTAGCGTTTCTTTAATTACCCAACTGTCAGACTGAAGGTGGGAACGACCTAATGTTGCGACACATGGCGGAAGCTCTCAAAAAAAAAAAAAAAAATTCATAGAAAACTAATTTTTTTTATTCCGCCCGTATTTTTTTAAAGGTTGGTCCCCTCGACACTGTCTAGTGGGGCAAGTCATCCGTCAGGTAAATCTGTCGTTGTAAATTGGCCGAATACCGTGAGATGCCGGTGGGGGGCGGAATGGCGGCGATCTGAGTCCCCCGGGGCGATTTACTAGTCAACGGAACAGCGTCCACGCGGCAGTGTTTTCACTTTCCGTTTGGCATCGTAAACTCCACAGATGTAAGCTACGAAACAAGGGATGTCCTTTCCGTGTTATCCTTCTGATATTTATCTATAACACCGAAGCTGGACGCGATCTTTAATAGTTCATAATTTCCGTAGTAAATAACCTGTAGATAATGGTCGCTCCTGCTGGGGAAAGCTACTCTCGGCCACATGCTGTCTCACGGACACGCGCACTGGTTCGCTATGCGCGAGCGTCAATTAGCCATAGATAAACATGGCGACATAGTTCTTTCTCAAGACGGTGTTCCACTCAAACCGTGACCACCTTAAACATTTTTTTAAAGTTTGTGCTAGAGGACAGGATAGTTGTTTATTTGGCGATAACGGCATAAGAATGTAGTTTGTCTGCTGCCCAACCCCCACCCTTTCTCTCTCTCTCTCCAGTTTTGCAAAGTGACTCTTGGTATGCATCACGAGCTTTCAAAAAAACCCGAAGCACCATCAGTATTTGGTTAAGAACACCCACCCGACGAGAGAACAAACAGCCTGTCTGTCTGGGCTGATTGAGAGAAAGGAATAACTAGTAACTGATTTTTTCATTTGTTTATAGTAGTACATTTTCCTTTTTTTCTGTCAATGCTTAAGAAAGCATAAAATTTGTAAAATAGAGACAGAGAGATGACGTCGGTACAGAGAGAGAGAGAGACAGAGAGAGAGAGAGAGAGGAGAGAGAGAGAGAGAGAGGAGAGAGAGAGAGATGACGACAGTGCGAAGATAGATATGACGTCAGCACAGAGAGATATGACGTCAGCACAGAGAGAGAGATTACGACAGTGCGAAGAGAGATATGACATCAGCACAGAGAGAGAGATTACGACAGTGCGAAGAGAGATATGACGTCAGCACAGAGAGATATGACATCAGCACAGAGAGGTATGACATCAGCACAGAGAGGTATGACGTCAGCACAGAGATATGACATCAGCACAGAGAGGTATGACGTCAGCACAGATAGATATGACATCAGCACAGAGATTACGACAGTGCGAAGAGAGATATGACATCAGCACAGAGAGATATGACGTCAGCACAGAGAGATATGACATCAGCACAGAGAGGTATGACGTCAGCACAGAGAGATATGATGTCGGTACAGAGAAGAGAGATGGAGAGGGAAATTTGCTTTCTCCCCTGGGACCGATATCTACCACATCTTTTTTTCTCTCTTATGGATATATGTATATAATTTTTGAAAACCCAAATCTCATTATTAAATTCGAACGTGCAGTATGAAGTGCTCTACATTTACGTAAACAAAGGAAAGTTCAATGGGAACAGGAAGAAGGAACAAAGCAAATTCATTTTTTAAAAAAATAGAAATATTTTCAATAGAAACAAGAAAAGATGTTTAAAAAAGAAGAGGATCTATAAACTAAATTGAATTTATTATTCTAATTTATTCATCTACTTTAAAAGTTTTCTTTGCCAAATTCCGAGACAAGGAGAGACAGACGGCCGCCATTCCGGCCGGCGAGCTTTTCCGCTGTCTCTCTTGAGAGCCACCCCCCCCACCTCTCCCTGCGCACTCTCGATTTATATGGTATCAAGTGACTGAAAAACATCAGAAACTCTACCAACCGGCAGCTTTAAAGCCTACCACCCATATATAATCGCGATACCGGAAATTCCCCTTTGAATTCGAATCTAGAATTCCTTCTACGGACGTAATGTCGGCGGCGCTCACGTGCAGCTTTTGTTTTAGGTCACGCTGACCGGTTTTAATTGATGTGCACACTTCTACCTGAATGTGTTCTGCCATTATGTTCAAAATTTAAAGCTGCGCTGTCTTCTTCTTCAGCAGCGAAAACGATGTTTATGTCATAACAATGCAACCTACGTCATTCCACTTTACTGTAAATTACTTCCGTCTCCTGCTAATAATTTTCAAACGAACAGCATCCAGAATTAATTTTTTCTAAACATCGAATGTTGCAGTGATTTCCATAACAGCACCACTAAATGTTCGTACGCTGTCTCGTTAGATAAAACCCGTTATTTCACAACAGAAATAACGTTGAATCTGAAAATTAATTTAGGTGCTACAACAATGCTGAAATTCCAAGAACAGCTAAAACCCACCGACCCCTGGTGTCGCCCTAACGCGTCACCACTTCACGTTGTTTACTATAACTATGTCACATGACCAGGAGTCGCTGAGCTAAATCCGAAGTACCAAAAGATAAACTAGAAGAAATCCTATTATCAATATGTCTTTAGTTTGTTTTTCTCCTTGAATCTGCCGCGTATACAACTGAGAAAGTTCAACTTACAGACTGTTTCCAGGCTTCAACCAGATAGAATATACTGAATATTAGTGCTACCTAGTTTGGGCATTATTCAATTTTGGAGAGGACAGTTGTCTTGAAAATAATGGCTTTTATTCACAAATCGGTTCGGCTCCTTACATTAAAAAACTCTAGAGGTCATAATTATAAATCAGCTAAAGCGGCAGCATAGATATTAGAGCAACCAATACAATTGTAACTGAATAGGAAGCGAGGATTGTTTACTTTTATTAGTGTAAAATAGTTCAGAAACCAGACTGATAGGCATTGCGACGTGGCTTGTATGAGCCATGGTCAACCTGCCAAACCGTAGCAGCTAGCCCTACCTACATCATCAGGTTTAGATGGATTTCCGTAAACTTATCTTTTTGATACTTGTCAAATAATGCGCGGCGATCACAGCTCTCCTGTCCGGGAGAGAACCAACAGTTCCCCACGCGTTCTCTATCATTACACTTTATAAACTATGTGGCGGAAAACGAAAACCAACTCAAACTCTATTACAAAACAGATCACCATTTTTTTCCCGTTCTTAATCGTACAAGAGGCTGAAATAGAATTTTCATTTCATTAAACCGGAATCCTGCAGTGCGTCTGTCTGTCTGATAGAGTTTGAAGTCGTCACACGCTTCAAAGGAATAATATATCGTGCTGCAGAACAAAGCCTAATTATAAATACGTGCGTAGAAATAATTGGAAAGATTTTATCATTACTACTATTATTATTATCATCTATCGTTATTATTGGCTATTAGTAAGCAAAATATCTATTTCTATCTATAATGATTGTTTTAGTCATCCAGTTCTTGAACTGATGATCCGGTGTTTGTATTTTTTTTCTGCGAGTAATAGAAAATGATAGCCAAAGGAAAGTGTTAAGGGCTGGAGCCAGATGTAATCTGCTGATTAAATACACTCGAGGGCAGATTATAAGAAAACGTACCATTTTGGTGATTCAAGACAAATAAGTAATTAATAATGATGACGACGACTAGTATATAAATTTAGAGATTAAAAGTGCAACGAGAGAGAGAGAGAGAGAGAGAGAGAGAGAGAACCGCAGATTTCAGTCAGTCGTTCAGATTACTTCTCTTTATTGCTTCGTTTGGAGATTATTTGGTGTGATTACTACTATACCTGTAATCCTAACGTCAGTTCGCAGTATATTTAGATAACGTAAATGGTTAATTTACTACCTGTAACTGTATGACATTGCTAAAAGATATATAAATTTAGTGAAAACAAGAATGAAAGAACCTAATGCTTTGATTCGGATAAGCAATCTTCGCCTTCACGTCCTCCTCAACCGGAATTCAACTATTTTCTTTTAAACTAAACAAACAATTCCACTGTTTCATCCTCTCCCCGACTTCTCTCTCGCAGTCAGCTTCCGAAACCTACTTTCATTTTCATTCAGTTCTGGTTTTTAACAGATCATTTTGATTTCCTACCAGTGAACGATTTCAGTTAGTTTATTTCCCAACAGATGGCGTCACCTTTTCGTTGAAGTTTGGTGGAAACGTTTTGCTACTTTCATGTTAATGCATCTTCCCCCCCTTTTTTTATTTCTCGCCTTTTAATCGGTTTGTTAGAGCAATCAGGTTAAAGCCCTGTGCTGCGAATAATGTTCCCTCCCCGTATGACCGTTTTCATTTTCGTGAAAGAGGCCGAAAGTTTTGTTACGAGAGTTATTTCCCTTTATTCTTCACATATATTCTGCGATGTGCAAGTGTACTGGGCGAACAAACGAAAAAGTAACAAGCATTTCCGACGTCCAGTCTCCTCGTTACACAACAAATTATCGGAAATTATAGGTAAAATTCCAAAGAAAAATGTGGAACGCAAGGCTATCAGAGATGCCAGCCAGTCTACTAGTTTTACTTCCCACTTTTATGCGAGTAATTTTAGCGAAAGCTACTTTGTGTCTTTGGCACAATTACGCTATTAGCTCATTTCGCCACAAGGGGTCGCGTCGATTTTGTTTCGTTGCTCTTCAGATCAACTGATGTTCGAGCGATACAAACGAACACGAACCAGAGGGCGAAAGCAATCCTACAGTAGGTAACTAATGGTAAGAGCTAAAGCAGCGGCACAGTTAGAGCAATAGCTTATTCTATTAGGCTGTTACAAACGTTTTGTCGGTTTTCTCTTATTACCTAAACAACGTTGCTGAACGTGAAGCTTATTAATCAAACCAAGTTCCATTACAATCGATACACTTCTGCCAACGAGATACAAGCGGATTTACACCATTTTGAAAAAAAATCTGGATTTCTGGAGTCGATAAACTGTTGGAAGGCAGTTTCAATTGCTGCTTAGTTGGAGAAGGATTTCATACAGAGGAAGCTGTCAAGGTGTTTGAAAAGATGGTAGTCTGTGGGAGAAAGATCTGCTGAATAGGCTGGGTGAGGGAGAACTTCATACCCCAACGTGTTCAGTTTCTGAAGAGTCACTTTATCAACGTGAGGATGAACATCGTCATGGAGCAGGATTGGGCCTCTGATTCATCAATGCCGGCTGTCGTTGGGGAGAATTTCTGATGAACAACATTTAATTCACGATAGTACCATCAACTGTGATGGTTTTGAGAGGTTGTAAGACATTATAGTGGATGAAACTAGTTGCAGTTCACCAGACAGTGACCATGACCTTCTTTGGTTGGAGGATGGGTTTTGGAATGTGGTTAGGCGCCTTGTCTCTGTCGGCCACTGCTGATCATTTGAGATTGTCGTAAAGGATCCATTTTTCATCACATGTAATGATTCGATCAAGAAATGGTCGTTTTTGTTTCTCATGACATGACAAGCGAAGAGCAGATCTCCAAAAGACGATTTTGTTGTTGTTCATCCAACTCGTGAGGCACCCACCCGTCAAGCTTTTTCACCTGGCCGATTGCGTCAAGATGCTGGGAAACAGTTGCAGTGCTTACGTCAAGCTATCCAGCAATTTTCTCGCACCGTTTTTCTTGGATCGGCTTCAGTTGAGGCTTTCAAACGGTCGTCATCACAGCTGGAAGGACGTCCGCTTCGTTCCTTATCTTTGAGGCTCACATCTCCTGATCACAAACTTTACAAACCATCGTTGTAATGTGCGCTCATTTGCTCTGTCCTCGCCCCATACCTGCTTAATGTTACGAGTTTCCTCGCTCGCTCTGTGGCCCGGTTTGAACTCGGGAAGCAAAATGGCACAAAAAACTTTCCCATCCATGCTTCACTCAGAACCGTGAAACAAATATCCATTTTATGATTTTTAAAATGGTAGGTTTTGCATAATGTATGCTAAAGCACACGCTACAAAACGATATATAACTTATCTACATGCACCTTCACAAGCATACAGAAAACGAACCAAAATTAACATAATATAAAAACCGACAATACTTTTGTAACGACCTAATACTTGGGACGCTGTTCAAATGAAAACCGTCCGTATACCATTACGGCGATCCTATCTCGGCCGGGTTTCATCTGAACAACGTCCTTTTAAAACTTTAACGGAAAACAGCCCATACAAACTTATTGTTACCTTTGTTTCATTACGTCACCTGGACAATATTCTAATAACAGATCACACGCCACCTTATTTAATTACATAACCATTATCATCCTGTCATAATAGATATCATCTCCATGCATCACTATACACGGTGTATCAGATCATTAACAAGACTTTGATTACCTCAACAAAGCCATTCTTCAGTTTTACCTTTGATTTTACGGCAAAATAGTTCAACACCTACATGCTGCTGCCATTAACATTACAGACGTTTTAGTTTAGTAAAGGGCGAGTACTCTTCCTCTCTCTTTATGCTAAATGACGTTTAGTTAAATATTAATGGTGCTATTTATAACTAGCTAAATTATTTTCCACATTTATGTAGATATTTTTTTTTCATTTCTAGGTTCATATTAAGTCTTATTTTCAGCGTTAATTTTCTTTCTTTTTTTTTTGCAAAATGCTAAAGAAAGAAAAAAGAAGTACCTGATGACAGCGAAAGGGGATAATTAATGTGAGCTGGGCCCAACAGGTGGCGTGGTAGCGTTTCACATTAAACGGGCCTTGACGTATTAAAGTTGGACCGAAAGTTCTTGTTTAAAAAAAACACACACACATACACAAAAACTTAACAAAGAAAGAAAAGGCTTCATTCAAAGGCATTCTCTTAAAGCGAGAGGAGGAGGAAAATAAAGAAAGAGAGAGAGAGATATCGAAACGCGACTGGTAGAGAAAAGGTCAAAGGTCACTAGATCACAGTCGGTACCACGTCAAAGACTTTGCTGGGGAGCCGTCAGATCTCTCCCGTTCACGTTACAAGCCGCGTGTGATCGTTGGACGAGTCTAGAGGGCGCGCTCGTCAGATTTCGCCAACCGTCCGCACCACACAGTCCTTTCCCTTGTGGGATCCTTATAATTTTAAACCCACGAACACACATCAGAATGGAAAAACAAGCATCTGAAGCCCGACCCGCCGCCGCCAGGTTCAAGTATTCGCATGCATGGGCATCAATCGTGATATTCATCTCGTAAAACGAGAGTAACACATCGCGATGGTCCGGTGACTTAATTCGCTGAGGGGTTTGGACAAGGATCTGGACCGGCAGATACTGGTTGGGGGTGGGGGGTGGAGCAGCAAATAAAGCGAAAAAAAAAAAAGCTGCTGTAAATAAATAAATAATATTTGCATACCTTCTTAGTGACACCTGTTCTGACTTTAGAGATCCAGGGATATGGCGTGGAGCAAGTTACCTGGGTGGGTGAAACCTCCCCAACGCGTACCGGCTGTCCCCAATCTGCACACCTGAGCAGACAATGGCGATGTATCCCGAAAGATGGGTTTAGAAGTTCGTTATAACAATTGGATGGCAGAATACATTTCTTAGATTCGTTCGGAGTCTCTGGCGTGAAGCAGACAAAAGCCGTTGCGCTGAAAGATTAAATGACCATTAAAGAGGTGGGTGGGGGGGGGACCCTTAAAGGTTTTATTGAGGTACTCGTGTATGATGTATCGCGGCGCCACGGACAAGAAACGTAAATGTCGTGCATCAGCGGACCATGAAAAGAATCTCCGCTTTGTACGGCTGGGGCCCTATTTATTTAATCCTTCTAAGAACTCTTGTAGAAGCCATGCCAGCTCCTCCTCGGAATAGATAACAGCCGTTTGAAGGATGCGGATATAGCGACACCCACACGCACTCACTACCTTTAGTCGGCCGTTGACGAAGAGTCCACACCGACCATCACAATCTACTACGCGGCAGAGGCTTCAGATTGGCGAGCGACTGAACTTTGTCAGGAGGGCTGGGGAGGACTACGCATGGGCGGCCAGAAGTGCATCCCCAACTGGGTGAAGTTGTGCCATTTGTAACTGCCGCGTCATTCGTTTTCAGACGCGCACGCAGCTAGTTCTATGTGTGGCCTACAGAGGTCGTCGTCGTGACCTTTCCTGAGATCCACACTCATGGCAGTAAACCGCCCAAACAAGAACAAATTTTACGTATTATAATAAAGTCGGTTAATCTAAAATCAAATATCTATATTTCTCTCGAAGTTTGAGATTGCACAGCCCTTTCCTATTCACGTGAACTTGCGTTTGTTAAGTGAGATGATTTTTATTGGACTAAAAACAGATATGAAAAGCAACCCGTGTGAGCTGATGCTGTAAACGCATGCCTGACAGTTGCAGTCGCTCTCACTAAGTTTCCATAGCTTTACGCAAAGTTTCGATTATTTCTTGGTCGTTGTGTTCCTCCGATAATTCCAGGGCGCACAGTCCATTCTTGTTCCGGGCCCTCACATCCGCTCCGTTCTCCAGCAGGGTCACGACAGAGTCGTGGCATCGCGAATATATCGCCTGCATCAGGGGACTGGCGTACTCGTCATTGGATTTGACGTTAACGTCAGCCCCGCTGTCCACCAGCAGCTGGATCATTCTCGGATTCCTGATGGCGAGAAAAATGGGAGTTCTGCCGTTGACGTCTTTCCTGTTGACCTCGGCGCCTCGGCTTATCAGTAGCTCCGCCACGTCATTGTCGCCCTTGTAGGTCGCCACGTGCAGGGGCGTGATGCCGTTCTGGAAGGTCGCATTTGCCTTGAAGCCATGGTCGAGAAGCATCTTCACGATGGTCCGGTTCTTGCGAGCCGTGGAGTGGAACACGGTCATGCTGTTCTCCGCCAGCACGTTTATGTCGGCGCCCCTTTTCAGCAGCAGTTCCACCACGGCCGAGCTGCCCCTCGAGGCGGCGATGTGCAGGGCGGTTTCCCCCGTTTTCGTTTTCGCGTTCAAATCTGCTTCCTTCGTCAGTACCAGACTCGCCAGCTCCGCGTTGCCCTTCATCGCCGCGACGTGCAGGGCGTTCCTCCCGACGTAGCCCCTGGCATTCACGTCGGCGCCGGCAGTGATCAGCAGATCCACCATCGGCGTGTCATCCATCATCAGAGCTTCCAGCAGCACTACCCTGTTACTATTGTCTGTCGCGTTAACGTGGGCGCCCTCGTCTATAAGCAAACGCGCCACAGCCAAATTCCCGTGTACCACTGCGCCGTGTAATAGCGTCGTCCCCGTCAGGTCATCCTTGGAATTCACCGTTATCTTCTTCATTTTCAGCAACTTCCGCAACCTATGTCTGTTCCATTTGGTATTAGTCTTTTTAAACTCGGCAATGACGCCAGCCAGCAGCGTATACGTCTCGTCGTCACTATTTGCTTTGCTTTTCTTGATGATCATATCGTTCCTGTCCTCTCTGTTCTTTTTTAAAGCGTATATCATAAAAGCCGTAATCACAGAGACAGCGATGATGATTACAGGTGGCAGAAGCTGGTTCAGGTTCTGTGCTTTAAAAAAATAAAAATAACTCACCATTTTTTAAAAACCTTTTGATGTCCACTCTGAGAACCCTCTAAAAAAAAGTACGTACAGTAACTGACAAACGTCATCGCACACACGTAATAATGATAATAACAGCTGTAAGGAACGCATGACGTATGTACGAGTTATTGAACTTTACTCTGTAGAATTTAACGCCATCGGTCTTTGAAGAATCGTCTCAAGTTCAGAGCAACCAAAAGAAAGAACCCGCAGGCCATCGGAAACGGTATAGTGTTCTCTCTCCTCGCTACCACACCTAGGTGGCGTTGTTGTATTCATTCAACTATTTTGCATTCTTTACTTATTATGCGAGCCAGAAATACCAAGCGGGTGGGTCGGCCGAAGCAATTCTGTGACAGTCATGAATGAAGACAGCTGCCGTCCCTGGATCGGTGCACAAAGTTTTGTCCCAGACTCCGCGTGCAATAATGGACCCGTCCTTCGTACTATCTTCCCGCCCCGTATTTGATCAAGAAATCCTTCCCCCTGATCCCCACGTCCAGTAGGAAGCGCTACAGATGGGAAAAGCCGGAGGGGCGTGCCCGGGCCCCGCTCAGCGCGTCCAGGTGGAGAACTGGATCAACGACTGAGCGACCAAGACCGACCTCACAGCAGCAACTGGAGGAACACCTGCGGATAAAAACATATCTGGACCTCTGATAATCCGACAGATCTCACACCTATAAGTCTCCGAGATGCTGTTTTACACGCTCGAAACCTAGCTGTGTTTACATGATTATGACAGGGGCCTGTACAGAACGATAGTATTAGAGGAGGAATGCAAGAGTGACACGATTATATGGATTTTCCCTCATCTGTTAAGCCCCGACCCCCCGCGGACGTGACCTCTAATAACCTAAACGTGTTGCGAGCAGAAACGGTTCCGACATCAGGTCGATCGAAATATAAGCATGGAATTCTACTGCTCCCAGACCACACATGGTTCTGAGCGAACTGGTCGGAGCAAAAGACCGAGATGGCGCTGAGAAAGTTTTCCATCCTCCGTTCGTTTGTTTCTCCGCTCATTTTGTATATGCGGCAATAACAACAGTGGGTGGGACGAGAGGAAGGACATGAAGCGCCACCACCGGCGGGAAAAAGTTTCCGCTCCACCACCATAATAAATACAGGTAGAATCTCCGCAGAACTGTACAGATGGTATCTGCAGCGCAGCCCCGTCCTGATATGCCCAATTTTCACAAGTTCGGTCGGCGAGGCGACAGGAATTTATTTTTCTAGCGCCAGCAGATCCCGTGCGGTGACACGGTGGAGCCATTGCCGAGCATCTGAATTCGGATAGACAAAGGACTCGGGGAAGCGAGGCCGGCGGCCCCCAGGGAAAGGAAATCATGGGTCTTTTTTTATCGGGCAGACTAAAGGAAACAATAAGGTCCGTCCGTCCGTCTGTCTGTCTGTCGCCGGATTCGAGAGTAAGGCAGGCAGGGGGTTCAAAAACCGTCGGCCCGGTTCGCCGGCGCAGGTAGAATATCTTCGCGCGATTCCTCCGCCGAACGGGCAACAAAATTCGGCCGCCTCCGCGCGGACCGGAAACCGACTGCGTCACCTGTACTGACGAAGACGTCCTCAAGCCAAGACAACTTACTGGAATTCCGCCGCTCCCTAAGCCGCAGAGACACCTCAACCACACAAAAAGTATTTAAGAAGAAAAAACAACAACAACAGAACTAATTACAAACAGGTGGTTCTGGGACCGGATGTAGAATAACGCTTGCGCGCAGAAAATAGTGCGCATCCGCTAAATCAGCTTGTTTGTGTTTGTTATTCCGTGTGTTTCTCTCAGTTAATAATACACAGAAAACCCAATTAAGGCCCTGATCGACTCCATAAGAAAGAAAGCCCGATAAAAGCAACCCCGAGGGGCGATGCGAGGACCAACTGTAGTGTTAATCTTCCTGGATGCATACTACGGCGGTAACGACTTTGATTCTCAGCTTTCCGAAAAATACTTCATGTTTTTTTTTTAAAAAAAAATCTTCGTTGAAAACCTTTATCCTTACGTAATACGAGAAAATCTTACCCACGATTTAATGCTACATAATTTTTCGCTAGATTTAAGTGAATTAAGGAAAGAAAATAATTATTGGTTATGGACCATAACGTCCCGTAACTGAAGGGGCGAATGGATGCTTCCAAACAACTTAAAACCTCTGTCGTAAAAAAAATATGGAATTGCGCCTACAAGTGAAGAATTTTGGTCCTTTGAAAGAGAGAGAAGCGGATGTTATCAGTTCTGAGACCGTGAATAAGAAAGAATCTTTCACAATGTTGTCTTTTTAATTTCAGAAAACAAGTTTGAGGCACCAAATGTGCATGTACATACATACATACATACAATACCAGTGAGGGAGTAGTTCCTTTGGCTGCCCTTTTTAATGCTTTTACTCTTACTTGGTTGATGAATTAGTTCAAATATGTATTTGTTCTCAGTTCTGAAGACCTTATTCATCTTGAAATATTGTTTTCAATTGCTAAATAGGTTGTTCAATTTCCTATGTTGATTGGAAACATTAAATGAACAAGTGGAAAAAGTTATCAAATTTTATTGTATTGACAGACACTATTCAGTAAACTAATATCATTGCATTTAATCACAAATACAGAGCATGTTTGAAAATAATTCACTGTTACAATCACAAATGAAAATGAAAGAGAAAGACAGCTACTATTGAAAATAGCAGACACATTATCTGGAATAACACAATAAAAAACATAAGAATCTTAATCTTACCAAACACTGAAGAATTCCAAATTTGGGCAGGGGCATTTTTAAAGTTCAAGCTAAAAGAGAATTAAATAAAAATTTGGGCAGGGGTTCTCCTAGCCTGGGCCCTTTTAGAAATTTTACTTTAAATAAAAACAACAAACTTAATTATGGATACGATATAATCAGTTGGAGAATTAAAGTATTTCATAAACCTCAAGTGTAAAATTAAGTAGGCCTACCTTGCAAAATGCATCTGTTTTCGAAGTACATTTGGCCACCCAAGGAAATTCTGATTCTCAAGACATTTGGAATGTGCACTCGTAGCATTTGCTCTTCGCCTTTGGTTGTGTGATAGTCATGATGTTGATAGTAGTTGATCTTGACTGAAAATAAGAGCTAAAACTTTTTTGTTGCCAAAGAAGCCATTTTGAGTAATCACGTGAACAATCTCACTTGCTTTAGAACGATAAATACGATTGGTCGTCTTCTTTGTATAATCGGTTTCCATTGGCCAAGGATGGTGAAGCCAGATTTCTGGTATGAATCATGCGTTTACTAAACTGGTTTTCCTATCGGGAGCAAACGATTGGCTGACGTCTACTGAAAAATTTTGAATGTGCGAAAAAGTTAATTATAGTTATGCAAATCAGTATACTTCCAGAAAAAAATCAATGTACACGCCTAAAATCGGTAGTAATGGTCAATTTTTAAAACCCGATCGGGTTAAAGGTCCCAATTCTGGAGATTCCCGCCCAAATCGTGAAAGTTTGTTAGCATGTGCACCATGAACACAGATTTGAAATAATCAGCTTCATCGTGCAGAGATTTAGGCTTGCTGTGTTCATAGAGCCCAAGGTTAAGAGGATTGCGTATAACTGATGTCGACTTGGTTACAACTGCACGGAATGGAACATACTTCTGCTATTATCTGTGGGGTCTCTTCTCTATCTGTCGCTACCATCATAAATGTAGCCCCAAGATAGACTGATATATATATATTACATCTTTAAAAATTTCAGTGATGTTATTATAATTCTCACCATGTATTTGCATTAAGTGATTCTAATTTTTTGGATTATACACGTGACTTGTGACCTGTTGGTTGCTAATTAAACACTGATGAAGACAAGCACAGTTACTGATGATAATTTGGTGGAAGATTGTCTTAATTAATAAAATCAAATGCAGTTTTCCACAAAAATATATTTGAATGCAATTTGTTTGATTTTAACAATTACCAGATAATCCTGGGATATATATATATATTTCAATAGAGGGAATTTTTTTTCTTTAAAGGGAGATAGAGAGAGAGAGAGAGAGTAGAGGAGAGAGGCTGGCTTGCTTGTAAAGAAGAGAGTCCCAGTTGAGGATTATTTATCTAATTTTTCCACACACCCCCACGACCAAGTAGGTACTTTACTCCAGGTGTTATGAAATAACATAAATGAGAGGTGAGGATAAACGAAAGATAATCAGAGTATTTAGCTGTCAGAGTTAAAGTTGTTGCCGAAGAAGGTAGCAGCTTAACGCAAACTTCTTCCTGCTGTACAGCAATCCTTGATGCTGAGCTGCGTACAAATATTTGTTCTAGAAGGAAAATAATTAAAATAGAAAAAGTTGGCGGCATTCGGTATCTCCGATCTTATCAGTGTCACCGAAGCCATTTTGACAACCTGTTTGGACAGGCTGTGTAAATATTTTGTTCCTTGCACTCTCGGATCCCACAAAAGACTCCAAATTTTAAGATAATTCCTCGTATTTTGATCGTAAGATTTACTGTGTCGCGTGACCACTTTCTGTTTTTTCAAGTATATGTAATTTTCTTTTTTACCCTGAACACACAAAATCCATTAACCAAATACATATAAAAATAAATACAAAAGTAGCTTTTATTATTTGTAAGGCATACACACAGGGGAAAAAACACACACACACACATAAATGAAGATAAAGCATATTTCACGCTCTTAATACTTGTAACCAATACATACTGAAAAACGCTAAAAAATACACACATAAACACACACACACATTCAAACATGCACAAATACACACTTGTAAAAATGAACTGAAAATAAAAAAAAACACTGGATTCAGTACAAAAATGCTCTCAACTGATTTCAATTTTTAAAATTTCTATCCTCATTATTGGCATCATTTCGGTCCACATTGGCCAAACCACTAACCTGAATCATTTAAGAGCACAAACAAACAGAAAACATTTTCATCACATGATAGGGCATTTCTAGAATCATAAGAGGTGGCACATTTTTCAGTCTTCTAGTTAAAAACAAAAGCAATAAGCTAAACATTATCATTATTTTAAGTATTATCTCCACAAATAAAAAAAATGTTAACTGAATATTTTTCTTCCAGTGCTTGAAAATGTATACTGTGTAGATATTACATTTAGCTCATGATACTTGTATAAAAGTTTGTAATCAGCATTCCTTAGTATTCAAGAGACATTTTACATGCATGTGGTAGCTAAGTGAATTTAAAGCTTAACTGACTGATATCCATCTAAGAACATTACAGAATGCAAAAAGAAAAAGAAAGCAAAATAATTCCAAAATAATGAAGAGTTTGCAAGCATGACTTCGTGAGCCAGAAACAAAAAGCTTTTAAGTAATCTGGATGTTGCCTCTAGAGATTAAATGTTTGGCATCTTCCTTCCAGGATGAAACACTCTGAGAAAAAGGCTGAAGGATTGTCTGGAAACAAAGAAGCATTTTGCTTGTTCTCTCTTGGAACTGTTTGGTATTTTTGCTAAAAATCATCCAAAACAAAACAAAATATCTTTCATAATTAATTTTTGCTTAATTCATAAATAATGAACATACATTTTATGAATTGTCTATGCATACATTCATACTTCTCTTCAAGTGAGAATACAGCGAAGGACTACAGAAGTGGTTTTGAAACTCTCTGAAGTAAAATTGCTCTTGTTTTAAAGCTGATTAAGACAAAATGAGCACCACTGTTCCCTTTTAGAAAAAAAGGAATTCCCAGTATTTGTAATAGAAGAAATGCTTTTGTTTTAAATTTTCAGAGTAGCATAAACCACTCGTGCAGTAGCTGTAAACAGTTTTGTACAACCAACTGGCTGGCTGCCTGCTGCAAGTCTGTGATCAAGGCAAATTCTCTAGAGAAGCTTCATAACACTGAATTGCAAATCATAAGAAAGATCAGTCTTGATAATGTCGATGCCCATTTTAGTTATGCATTGTTGGCTGAAAATAGCAAACCACATCAAATTTTGTTCAGAAGAAAATAATTACATTTTAATATTTAAAACAGTTTAACTTTTATGGACATACAGCCAAGCAATTCATCTCACACAGTCCACTGCTCGAAAATTCAGACTGGCATTCAAAAGCTATATAATACTACACTTCTAAGATGGAGTAATTATTTTAGTCTTTGACACTGAATTATATAACATGTGCATATACAGCTCCAGATTCTCAGCTTATGACATGTTGCTGGCAAGTCCAGTTTAAGTGGATTATACTTATCTCGTTCTATTGCAATTCTCAATTACAACTGTGTTACTGAGTTAAAAATGTAATTCTTTTTTCTTCACAAGCTCTACTGAGTTGGCAGCAAATGTGCATGCTGAAGATGAAATAATTTTCAAAGGGAAATGGAAAGGTTTTCTATTTTAAGGGAGATTAATAATGAGAATGCAACCCATGAAAAGGGTTTCAAATGCTATATTCTGATTAAGGACCTTTTTCTCTTTTTGATATCAGAAACCAATTTCCATCAAAGGTGCTAACTTGATGCGTGCTATCTCATACACCTGTGAAAGTCTGTATTACAATTTTCGCCATCAAACTATTCTGACCATGAAGGTAAAAATCTCTTTTTCAAAAATTCAAAAAATAAAAGGATATATATATATATTATATAACATTGAAAAGTTTTCTTATAAAATAATATGATGAATATAACAAATGTTTGTTCAATGACTACAAGAAGAAGAAAAAAGAGTTTTTAAAGCTAGTGCTGGCCTGTTGATAGAACATTTTTGGTTATATTCATCCACAGTGACTGGTCAGTGCAAGGATGTTAAACCAATTGTGAAATGTGTGGTGTGTAGAAATTTAAAATGACAGCATCAGCAGCATTAAAGTTATAGCTTTACTGTTTTTCTAAAACAGGGGGGAATTTGTTTATCCAGCTTTGTCTTTCCTCACCCATAACAGCTGAAATCAACTTTGTTTTCTCCCCTTGCTCTTTTGTCATTCCATTTCCTGTTTGGATGTTTGCTGCGGATCCTTTGACATGTATATTGAAGGCTGGGTGGCCTGCAACCTGGTTCTGATCCTCCGCAGCTACTTAGTACAGGTGGGAGAACAACGTGCTCAACTATAATAAACAGTAAATGATCCCATCCAGGGGGCATGAGATGGAAAGAGGTCCTGAGCCTGAAGCAGAGAAATGATGCTAATTGTCTCTAATATGTACACAAAAACCCGGGGGCCCCCATATTTGTGAAGAAGTCCCCCTGGAAAATAGAGAGGCAGGAAGTGTTCCTAGCCTCCCTGATTAGCTGAAACAGATGGAGACCATCAAGAAACCTTATTCCCCTGCCTTTTTTAAAAGAAAAACAACAACAAAACTTATTTGTTTGTTTGTTTGTTATATAAAGTGAAAAATATCTCAAAATGACTAATTAAAAATTAACTCTAGTCATTATTATATTATGTGTTCAGCTGATTCAAAGGGAGAAAATTAAACAAACTGAAAAAAATATATATCTATGCATCTCTCTCTCTCTCTCTGATGAGTTGTTTTTTTTTTCTTCCTTATTTATGATTTTGCTTAAAATTCAGTAAGAAAGTAAGTTCTGTTTGACAAACGAACTTGTTCTTTCTGGATGTGTAGTTAGGAAAGGAGATCTGGGTTACCACAGTAATCAGCATCTGTCAAGCCAAACCACAGTAAATCTTAGTTTGTATTTGATGAGGAAACAGATGTGTGTGTGTGTGTTTTTTTAAACAAAAATAAATAAAAAAAAAATTATGTAAACTGAATTGAAACAAACAGGAAAGACAGAGAGACAGACAGTTATGAACTAACCTATATGTTGTTTTTTTCAATCCAAATTAAAATAGAAAACAAAACAAAACGGACATTAACTTTTTAAAAAAAATATGCAGTTGAAGCGTGAAGTTACCACTAGACAGCAAAATGTAACCGACAGTGACAGGCGTAACAAACTTAGAGAGAGAGAGAGAGAGCTGTGTATAAATTTATAGAAATAAGTGATTTAAAAGAGGCCTACATCACTGTCCATGAAAGCATATCTTAAGAAAATAAGAAAGCAATACTGCATCACTTTATTAATTTTCAGTTCTTTGAATCCAAGAGCCAAGCTATTCCATTTCTGTTGGGACAAAGATAAACAAAGAATTTTCCAGATTTTAATTTTTTGTCTGAAAACCAAGAAACATGCAGAAGAAGAGCTTAAAAAAATCTTTAAAGTTTCTTTTTCAATCAAGTTAAACTCAATTATCAAGTAAGACTAAGTCCCTTAATTGCTGACTCATACATTATTATGGGGCATTCACCTCGAGAAATGATATTCCATGAGAGATCAAAGAGTTGATTGTTGCTTTTGAGGAAAACACGCTGTCAAGCTTTTCCAAAATGGTGCTAATACTGTCCTGTAAGCCATGTGAAGTCAAAAGTCTCTTCTCCACCAATGCCAGTATTCTCAGGGTCTTGTACAAACATCGAACATTGCTTTGATAGTCTACAGTCTCAAGAAACGGCATAGAGTTAGTAATGGTTGCCATTTGAGTGATGGTCTTGCAGAGGTTGGCCTTTAGCTGCATAAAACATTCATCCAAACATTCAGCCGGATCTCTCTCTGTGGGAGAACTTACCAGAACCTGCTCTACTAAAGACTGATAATCAGGTTTCATTGATGTAGATTCTTGATGAAACCTGCTGCTTGGGTCGTTGTTTAGTTTGGTGCCATCGCTCTGTGAAATAGTCTGCTTGCTGTTGTCATTTTTGCTGCATAGAAACTGAGTCAGATGAGAGGCAACAAGGTCAGTAAACAGGGCATCATCTCTGTAGGTGTTCATTTCACTCCTATCGAACAATCTTTCTTCACTTTCCTGAAACAGAAACAAGTAAATGTGATCACTAAGTGGTGATGAATGAAAATCCAGCCAACAGCAGCAAGGTTTATCATAAGTTATTTTCTATGATATTATTTCTCAGATAAGAAATATGAAATAACATATAAACAGGAAAATATATTATATGATTATAAAAATCAACATGCATCAAATGCCAAGTCACCTCGCTCTTTATTTAATCTAAAACATTGTTCTTAAAAGTCTTAAATTACATACAATATAAAGCTAATTAAACAGGTAAGTATTTAAACTGCCAAAGAAAAGGTAATCAGTTAAATTTTTAAAGTTATTTCTGTTCCTAGTAAGCTTTTGAAAAAAGTGATATGAAAGCAGAGAAAAGACAAGGAAATGGAAATTAAAACAAGATGAATGAATTTTTAAAGTGTGAGTTGAATTACTATTTCCACAAAGTGGAGAAAAATCTTTCTGAACAACAGAAATGGGAGGCAAACAGGAAGATGCAAAGCAAAAGATGTTTGGAATTCTCAACAGCCCTCATTACTCAGTGTCACATACAAGGTTCTCCACTTCCCTTCTCATCTGAATTGGCAGTGGAATGCAATTTAGTGGTCCTCCCATCTCCAGGAAGCAGGAAACTGTAAAATGTCTGTCTGATCCCAAAGTAAGAATTGAAAAACCCATAGTGGGTAGGTCTTTTTCTACACAAATCCCACAGGAACCACAAAACTGGTGGCACTGGGAAGCAGCATATCTGGAGGCATGACTGGAATACCAAGCCACTCAGACATTTTGTCAAACAAAGGGTAAAGTCCCTCTTGCTCCCATTAACTAAGTGGAGAAAACGGGAAAGAATAGAGAGATGAATATACTTAATAAGTGCTGCTTTCTAAAGATTAAAACAGAATACAAGTTTTAATCATTCAAATTTGTCAAAAAAAGATTTCAAAGCTAAACAACCTTCCTGGAACAAAAGCAGCAAAGAAAAAATATCCACAAATTGCACAGTCAAATATGCAGCATGACAGCATAAACTTACGAGGAGATCACAGTGAGCCGTTGCAAGATTTACTGTCTATGTTGAACCGTTCTTGCTTAGATTCATTTTGTTTGGTAGAAGCAAACTTGAAATCAAAACTCATGACAAATAACGCTACCCGTGGTAAGCCGACTGTGAGTTTTTAGAATAGACTTTGCAACTAAGCCAAAACCTGGAGACACTGTACGATATACCTTGTTTGTTTTAACAGGTAACAAGAGAGATGGGAATGTAAGGTTTGTAATAAACAGACATATACAAGTATAGAAAGTGGAAAATAAAATATGTGCAAGTTTAAAGTGAAATCAGACCATTTCCACAGCACACCAACTAAAGTCATGAAGAAAATTCTAGAAGAATGGAAAACAAACAAGCAAGGGGTCTGTTTATAAAATTGGAAATCTGATGAGCAGAGATAAAAATATTATTTAACTTGTATATATATATATATCAGAAAACTAGGCATGGTATTTTTTTTACTTTGTGCATAATATTTCAGTAAAGATATTAAAAATAATATATAATCATAGTCTGGCTGTAGAAAAAATTGAAAATTAGAAAACATTTTGTAGTCTGCGCCACCTGTTTGAACAACAACCTATGTAAAAGTCTGTCATATTGTGCATATATCGACCTATGAACAGTCTGAAACAAAATCAGAATTTATATCTATAAAATCCAGTTTCTTTCAGACTTCACAATGGTCTCTTCAATAAAGCACTTTGCTGAAGGTGCAAAAAAAAACATTTCGATTATTGGCCAATGGTTCCAAGCCACCCATGAGCAATTTCCAGTATTTCAGGGCCAAGCCAATATTTACTCTACAACCGATCAACCTGGTTGAGAGGCCTATAAAAAAAAAAAAAACACAAACAGAATGGTCACAAAATCATCTCTTTCTTATCTGGACTGAGCCATCATTTCTGCAATGGTCAAGGAAAGTGATGAATCCCAAAGTGGCAGATGCATGACGCAACACAATATATTTCCACTCACATGCATTGAAAGCTTCCACAAAAATCATCCATCTATACCATATTTACTCAAGTAACTTACACCAAAAACTGCTTACACAACGATCTCGTTTTCATAGTAAATACAGGATTACCTTCCATTTCAGACATTTCTCAAAAACACAAAAGATACATAATTGTCTCCTATCTACATATTAATTAACCAAAGTTGCATAATGGATTCCTTGGGGGGGGGGGAACAACAACAAAAAACAATTTTTGGAGAAAATTGACTAATCAGCATTTAAGTGTGATATTAACATATTTCAAAAAAAGAAAAAGTTTTATCTCAGAAACCATAGTAACCGCATCATTAAAAGTGGCATTGATCTTTATTCAGCTAGACATAAATGCTTACATACAAACAGGATTTGGTGGATTGTCTTTCTTTTGTTGATTTAGTTTCTGGAAGGGTCTGCAGAAAGAGTGATAAAACCATGTGGGAATAGGGGACAGGCAGTTTTGTAACACATGCTGTTTTCCTAACATCTTTTTACATGCTGGCCCCTGACAAACCCCACTTTTTATCAGGTGACATTACCAGTGTTTATAGAGTAACAAAAGATGGACGTTCCTCTCTCGCAATCTTTCCACACCACTTTATTATTTCTCTGTTTTCATCTGAAGGCTGGTTGGAACAGAACCTCTGGTAAACAGGATCTCATGCGCAGTGTGTACTCTGTAGATTGTAGAAAGACCAGAGGTTATACAGCCGCACAAGGTTCCCCCCCACCAAGATTTTTATCTACGTTCATCACAGTGTCTCAAAGATGGCTATGGTGGCAGCAGTGGGAATGGTTTGCCCACGTGCTTTCCCAGACTCCCTTGATAATCTGAAAACTGCCCTCTAATGTATTAAAAACAAAACACCACCAGCTTCCAAAAGAACTCAACAATAAACAATTACAAAGAAAATTAGCGGTTCGGCGGAGTAAAAGCAAAGAAAAGATTTTAAATGCTAATCAGGCTCACAATAAGTAACACAGGTACTGTGGTTTTGTAGATGATAATCACCTTTACTATGCTCACCTGGCTCAGAGCTTGAACTCAGTATTTTACCGAAAAGTAACTGCAAAAATCTCAATGAAAACTTAAAAAAATAAAATCTGAAATAAACATAGTAACCATTCTTCTTTTATGTTGGGTGGGAGGGAAACAAGGTGAATTCCGAGTCTTATTTATTATGGTTCTAAATCCATTCTTGTTAAGCTCAAAGAAGTTGGGAGCCATTTCAGTTCCAGTTAGCTCTAATTTGGTACATGCTGATTTTTGGAGGCTAACTTTTCCAAAGCTCAAATTAATTCAGGTGAATTTTTATCTGGTCAATGAAGTGGAAAAAAAAACAAAAAACAAACAACTTGGCCAATCAGTAAGTGTAGCCAATACAAAAATCTGTTTCTTTTTCTGCCTTTTCCACTATTCACCATCTGACAAGTTCCAAGAGACAGTGAATTACCTGGGGTTGTGGGGGGGGGGAAGGGGGAAGAGGAAGGGAACTGAAAAGAATTACCAAAGTTCAACTTCATTTGTTTAAAAAAAAAAAAAATAGTAGTAAAAAAATATTTTGCAGATGACAGTAAAAAATTGTCTTCAAAATTAAGAGAAAAATCAAATGGGTGTTAACAAAAAGCCGAAATATTCTGTTCCTCTGCTTTTCTCCAAAGTCAGTAGTATTTGACAGTATTTCTGTCTCATAAATACACTGAACATGAACCACGCATTAACTTTTATGCATGAGCAAAAAGATGCACCTACTCATGTCCAAGTTCACTGATCTTTCTTAGCTAGATTATGATTTTTCCATAATGAATCCTCATCCAGAACCATTCATTTTTAAGAGTATTTTTCAGAAATTTCATCCAAAAATGGAATTTTGAAGAACGAAATTACAATTAACATTTGCACTGGGCTCATGTTGCGTCTGAGCCATTTATGGCAGTGGTAGATATATATATATATACAGGAAATTTGATGACACAGATGTAACATTAATTCTTGGTAATTCTGAGATGCAGACATTTTTTTTTTTTTTTGTGTGTGTGGCTAAAATGGAAATCTACCTGTCTGTCCATCCTCTAGTTAACATTCATGCAACTCGGAAAGCGATCCATGTGGCTAGATCATTCGAGTTTATCATCTTAGTTCAACTGCCACTGAAAGGAGCTTCCTTCTTGTAAAACCTATTCCAGAGATTGCATCCTGAAGAAAATATTTTACATAATCAGTGTTGTAACAAAAATGATACTGGAAATAGTTTGTTGAATGCATTGGCCTGTAATTTTTCTGCAACCTAAAGAAGTTGTCAGCCTGTTGTCTTGTCGTGTCACAGGACCACATGGAACTACTTATGCATACCAAAAAAACAGAGGAGGGAGAGTTTAACCATTTCTGTAATGTGGGTTAGGGTTATGGTGGACAAACGAAGCTACATCCATTTCCAGAACCCACCAAAAATGGGTGCAGTTCCATATTTGAAATACAGCAATATTTTAAAACAGCGCACCAAGCATCAGTGTAGCAGAAAGATAATGCATGTCTGCTGCACCACACACCAGCTCACAATTAATCATGGATTCTTATTTTCTGCGCCCATGTTCCATGAAGTTATTTTTGCCTTGATTTCAGCAAGAACTTACCGAAGAAATAGCAGCTTTTGAACAGTTTACGTATTGCCAATGTCGACCTTAAAATGAGGCACGAAAGCATTTAAAAAAAAAGAAAAAAAGGGATGAGGTTAGGGTTAGAATGCTAAACCTTAACCACTGATGGCATCTTCACTTGTATCCACCACTGAAATTGGATTTTAAGGAACTGGGCAATATGTTTAGAAAATATCTCTCTCTCTCTCTAATTGATGGGTTTTGACCAGTTCCTTTTCTACGCACCCTGTGGCCTCAGAAGACCCACCTCAACCAACTGCGATTTTTTACTCTCATCGTATCATCCAATGAAAGGATGGTTTCTGTGCATGCTTCAGCTCAAAAAGCCCTGGTGGCCTTGAATCACTCTGGAGAGCCCCTGCTTTCCCCCCAAGCTGTTGTCCGTTAAGAAGCACTGCCAATCCTGTTTCACACACACAAGACCTAGTACCTCCAACACTGGCAGGGAAATCGTACCATTAGTTCTTTGGATGTGGAAAGAAACCCAGGTAGCCAGTAAAAGGAACGACAAAAAGAAACTGTGCCAGAGAGCCAGCCAAACTGAGATGGGGTCCCAAAGGGAATCAAACCCAGCAGTCCAGTACTCTGCCACTGCCATAGCTGTTGCCCTCCCACCCCAGTTACCTTTAGTGTCTGCGCCATTGCTTTTAATATCACTGATCAGCTGTGCTGATTTGCACTCTTATTTTAGAAATCAGAGATTTGACTTTTCAATTACAATCTAGCACTTTAGATGAAAGCTAAGTTTTAAATTAGTTTCATATCAAACATTTCATCTGTGGAAATAAAATAGGCATTTACTTTATAAAGTAATCTTGCTATTGCACTTTTTAAAAACTTGTCATGCTCCCTACTTGTTTATATCTAAGTACCAATATCTGGTGTCACCCCCCCCCCCCACCCCGCCAGGTTTGTTGATTCATTCTGCACCGACCATTGTGATTTAGCTATTCCCTACTTTCAGCCATCCTAAAATAAAAAATCCACGCAAAGAAAAAAAAAAAAAAGGGACAATAAATAAATTAATAGAATACCTGTTTACATAGCCCTGCCAAAAGAGTCCCAAAAATAAATGACTGGAATATGGCTTCTCGCCAACAAATAGCCAGATTACATCTAGACTTATTTATTTAAATTCACTTGGAGGCACCCATGACTGCAATAGGTCAGCATTGCTGTGTGCACTTGATTTGCTAACCAAACAAGTCTTTTGTGATGAGAAACCCCTCCCCACCAAGCCTGGGCTGTTTTAAGAGGGGAAAAAAAGGGGAGAGGAATAGAAGAACAGAAATCACAGTACTCTGATAAGATCTGGATCAGGTGGAGAGGCCCACAGAAACTGGGTTACTGAAATGTCACCCATCAGTTGTTGGTCCTTACACCAACTGAAAGAACTAGGGTGCAGGACACTGGGATAAAATCATGGCTGGGTTGAGTTAGACAGACACCAAGGAGATTTTCAGGAGACAGAAGACAGCTGACCGAGGAAACAATAGGTACACATGTACTCTATCTACTCTTTGTCTACAGAAATATTACTGTAACAGGTGTTTATGGCCAGAAAGTTGGCCTACAGCAACAGGCAGTGTAGGGTATTCTTCTGTCTAGACTTTTAAAATTGTATTCATTTTCTGGTACATGAAAAGTAAACAGCAGCTAGCTTTTAAAAAACAACTTCCACAAATAACAGCTAACAAAGGGATAAATGAACAGGATATTCTTTAACAGGACTTTAAGCCAATCCTGTTTTATAAAACTGGAATTTATTCCCATATACAGTGGTAAATACTAAGCATGTTATAAAATAACCTGTATGTTAAAACAAATAAACTTTTTCTCCTTTTTTAAGATGAAAAAGAATAATTAATAATGGAACTGATACAGTTTGATAATTTAATTCAGGTTATGGTAATAAATAAGCAGGGATTCCATAATCTTCAACTGAAGGTACAGGTCCTAGCCAGAACCCTGATGTCATTAATGTCAAAAGCCAAGTCCCCATGTGACATCATCTTATTATCTAAAACTCCAAGCATACCTAATGAAGTGATATAGTGCCACGGTTACCAGTGACAAATGCTTAGAACCTACCCACAGGAAACCCATACCAATGGAAAGCAAACCAAGTTGGTTCTTACCAAGGTTAAACACTTTGCCCCATCCTAAACAGGGTGATACACTTGGTGGCTGACTAGTTTCCCAGATGAACCACACCCATGCACACATCAGATTTTGAATATTTTATTTGTTTTCCAGTAAACCACTTTCCCTTTTCAACAGGGTAAGAAATTTTACAATGAGAAGGCACAATATTAAGAGATAGGAAGAGAACAAAACAAAATAAACACCACCAGTCTTATGACTCTGGGTTTTTCATGCAAGAGCATCTCTTTCCCAAGCTAAATGGCCAGATTTCTGTAGATGAAGTCTTAAGATATCAGAGAGGCAGGAAGTTTACTACTCAAATAAGCTCCTGTAAAAACAGACAGTGCAAACCACTAGCCTGAGCAATGTTTATAGGTGATACACCTAAAAAATTCATGACAAAAATGGATGGAAATCACTTTCTGATATCTAATCAACTCTGCTGTTTTAAAAACCTTTAGCTGGTAATTCCAACTATTGTAACTGTGCAGATGATTATTCAGAGACTTACATCTACAACTAAAGTCCCTTTAGATTCAACAAAAGTATTGTCAACTTGTGCTCCATGTAGTGGTGGTGGGTGCACTAATATCTAAGATAAAATTAGGTTTTTGTTCAATGTGCTTTAAAGACAAAGATCCTTCATAATGATTAAAATTGGCAGGGCACTGTAGGCTGTGGCATAACTTCACCAGAGTCGACTGCTGTTGCTTAGATCATTTAATTTACTATGATATAGTTTCATTCTCATCAGGCTTGTTTTCAGCCATGAAAACACCTCACTATAGACATGAAATGAGGAAAATTCCTGAAATCAAAGAGCATGAAAAATGTCTGGGTCACAAAAGTGGAAGAAATTGGATTTCCCCTCAAAATTTCCAGCTGATCTTGAAAAATGATTGACCATAAGAAAAGCCAGGATTACACAACACAGTACTGGTTGATTCCAATCTGACAGTTAGCATTCTAATTAACCCATTAAATCCTGCATCATTAATGTACAACTAATTTGAAAGAAATATACAGAATTGTTCTACGGAAAGTTCCTGCTTTACATTTTCAAAGTCTTCTTGGGTGGTCACATCTTCAGAAAACAGAAAAGCCAAAAGGAATTATAAAAGTCTGATTAGCTGTTGCTCAATGGCAATGGCATCCAAAGTACCTCAATCTTCTTATGGCAAAAACTAGCACAAATTTGTAGTCTACATTATAAAATTGGTTACAAATTCCCTTCAGCAAGACATTTTTTTTTTTTTTTTTTTTTGTTGTATACAGAAAAAAATGTCCAAAGACATGGCATGTTTTTTTGTATGTATGTATGTAAGGAGGATGTGGAATTCTAAGGTGTCCTACAAGTGTACACAAGCAAGCTGAATACCACCAACATCAGTTCTGTACTAATTGGGGAGAGAAACTGCTCAGAGAACACCCAGGCAGAATGGAGTGGTGCAGAAAAGTCAGAAAGAAAGCTATTCTACAGGATAAGACAGTAAACCATCACTGACCTGTCAGAGATGACTGCAGACAGAATGAACATCTCCACTATAGTGACCCACTTCTGAGTGATGATTTGAAATGAAATCATATCTGTATAGGGATACTTTACTCAATATCTCATCACCTTATTAGCATTAAGAAAACTAATAAATCTGTATTTCAGGGGATAAAAGCATCAGTAAAACAATCCTCCAGACTAAACCCCGATCATGATGATGACACAGAAAAATTTCTGAAATGTGAGTTCAACAGTTAGTTCAGTTACTGTTAATAAATTGAGAGCAAATTACCCGAACTAACCATTTAATTTTTTACACAACAAGTAACTCTGTTCTTAATAGTCATAATTAAATTAAATTTTATTAAACTAGGATTTATTAAACAGCAAAAAAACAAAAACGTAATGAGGCCTGACTTCATACAGCAAAATCACGAACTTTGAAAACAAAACCAGTGGAAATGTTCTAACAAGTGGATGGTTTCATCAGAAGTTGCAAACTTTAAAAAGCACGCACAAAGCCACCTGCCTACCTTTCCCTTTTCTGTCTGAGATGTCCAGGAGACAAGTGTACAAACATACTGTGCCAGATCCTGCTGTCTATTCACAGTCACTTCCTTCAAGAGAAGGCTCATGGCCAATGATGGGTGGACAGGTACTGAAAAGAAACTTAGTTAAATAATAAGTGGGTATGTAAAGTGGGCTGACAGCTACTGAAGTCTTCACACAAGAAAATACTAATTCGTAAACAAAAATAGATATATTTTTTTTTCAGAAAACAAAAACAAACAACAGTTCAAGGCTTAAGAATGATTTGTCGTTCTTCTCTCAGCTTCAGGTGTCAGCAATTTTCCATGTAACATTTATTAGTCACAGTGTTAAAAAAATTATGAATCTGTAATCAGAAGCATCAATCTTGTATGGATTAGAAGAAACTGCCCACCTTCAAGAAAGTAAAATAGTATGCTTCTTCATCAAAAAAAAAAACTACTTACCTGGATAGTCGTCATTTAACTTGTTCAGGATTCTGGCCACATAATCTTTAATCTCCAGGCTGTCTTCTTGGAGCAAATTAAAGACAATGTTCCAAAATGAAAGGGTAAGGTTACCTGAAAAAATTTGACCATGGAAAAAAAAACAAACAAGAAGGCTGAAATCATTTACAGTCTTTGCATATTTACATACACAATAAATCAAACTCAAAATCCTTTAGCAATTTTTGAATTTCTACCAATAACATAAATTGTTAATTAAAATAAAAATGTAGTGTTAATGCTCTTTTCTCCTAACAGTTTTGCTATGTTATCAAACACTTGCAGACTAAGTCCACCTTCACATATTAATGATACACAGAAACACATCACTGCTTGATTACTTTATAATAATGGTTGCCCGCTGTAGCCAAAGATGAGATTCGTAAATTAAAGGCAATCACCTGGTGGGTGTGTGAATTTATTTAACAGTGTAGGAGCTGTTGTCTGCACAGTAGTCATGCTTAGCAAGCAGTGCAACACGATGTCACAAGTACCTGGATAATTTACTACTTGCACTCCAAAAGTATGCAGAAAACCCTACCTGGGCTCTTCATTTTTAGACTTGGGCGGGGGGGGAGAAAAACTAGACTTGCTTAAAGAAAATCCTCAATATGCGCTGGTGAAGAAGAGCTAGCAGCAGCCATACCAAGGGAGGTACATCAAACCGAGATAACTCCAACCACGATTCAAACTCAAGCCCTTAACCACTGGGCCACTGACTGCCTGCTTGATTATTTAGTTACAAAGTTCATGGCCTGATATCACAACACTTTTAATCATGAAGATGATATGAGCAATAAAGTCATATGTACGTGATGTCAGTTACAAAGAAGCATTGACCACCTACAAAAGATGAATAACTACAAGCATTTGACATGGTTGTGGTTAAATTCTTGACCACCCTTGACTTTAGAAAATCTCTACCCACAATGGACAGACAGATAGACAATCTGTTAATCAAATATCCAATTCCCTTTTCTTGTATCAAGATGATGGTGTTAATGAAGTTTTTCTCGATGCTCAAAGGACATGATCCCTTAATGAATACCAAATTAAAAAATACAATCAATAAAACACAATTTTCTAGAAATACTGGAAATTGTATGAGTATTTGAAAATCCGAAGTTATCTTCTCTTCCAGGTGTTTCCTAATAATTTAGTTCAATGATGATCTCATTTATCAAATTTAGACATTTTAATATAGGGTTAAATTGGATTATTAAACTGAATGCAGCAGTATTTCTATGGTTAGCCTAAATCTGTGAAAATTCTAATAAATTGTTGCAAAATAATATTATAGATATGAGCTGAAAGATTTATCATCTAGTAAAAAGAGTGGCACATTTTATTTCTACCACCACCTTACATGGTAAGACATTCTAAGCATTTCTGAATCAAATAGCCAAAAGAAGCAATTTCCTACCATTCACTTTGACATTTTTGTTTTCTGTTAGTTTGTACTGATGCCCATACACACATACACTAAAGAATATCTGTTTGCATACACTTTTTCTTTACAAAGAAATTCTGAATACTTCAATCAGATCCCCTAAAATGACAATCAGCACCCGTGTGTAGCCTTTCTCGATAACTAAATCTGTGCATGTTCCTGTAAATCTCTCCATACAGGACGACTTGATAATGGGGAAGTCCATGCTTGGCCTTTGTTATAAGCAAAGACTAATTAGCAGTACAGGTGAATCGTAGAAAACAAAATTTTTTTCCCTCGCATTTTGCCAAAGGAAAAAAATATATTCAAGAAACCAACTACAAGATCATAACGAAGTTAAGATTTATATAAATCAGAATTCATCTCTTTTTAACTGTTATGATTACTTCTAACTACAAACGATGTTTCTTGGAGTATGCAAATAGGGTTGAGTCTACTGAAAATTTAAAATAAAACGTATCAATTAAAAAAAAACAGTTGTGCTTCTTTCATTAACCACCTGGGGTTTGTACCAATAATTCTGAGTGTTTGTTATAACCTATCTTTTGTATGGTGTATCTACCAAAAGAAAATTATAAAGTTGTAAAATAGTGCAGTTTCAATAACAAAAAAAAAAAAAAAAATAAACACACAGAACAGAAACTTTAAAAAAAAAAAAAAGTTGCCCAAATGTCGTGTCACTTTATAGACAAGATACAATATTTTCAATTTTTCAACCCAAAAACAAAAACAGTATAATAGCATCTAGTGTGATGCAGGTGTGGACAGTTGTGTGTGTATTGCACCAAAGAACAGGAGTGTAGCTGAAGTCATGTATGACGCTGCTGCCCCCAAAAAGAGGTGGCAAGCTCTCTTGTTCAGTAGTCAGCAGATGTGTGAGTCTGTGAGGAGGGGTGAGTTAAACCAGCCAAAAATGTCGATCTAGCCCTCAAACTCCCCACTGCTTCCTAAAGTGTCCAGCTGGAATCTCAGCAAACTACCACCTACTCACCACGACAGAGCCAATACTTAAATTGTCCGGTGCCAACATAAGATGTTTAATAACGTCAATAATAGAAACTGATTTCAAACGTTTTCCATTTAAAACCACAATGACAAACTTTCAAAAAGCCATTTGCAATATTTCAATTCGTGTCAAGCTTTGCATATGGGTGATTTGCATAATGAAGGGCATTCTAATTCACAACATGATGCTACCGTGCGTTTGAGCGGAGAAGCCCTTTTTATTTCTCAAAACAAGCCTGCGTTATGAAGGTTGGCGTATAGAACCTAGCTACGTCGTAAGTTTGACCTCAGAAAACAGAACCACGGTGACTTCTAGCGAGGATCCTAGCATAATCAAAACTGAGGAAAGAGTTATTAAATGCATTCTTAATTAAATTCAGATAGGATAAAAACCAAATATGTTAAACTATGTGGTCATGCACTTGAAAAATGTCAGTCTCCACCCCCCTCCCTGCAGACCTACATACTTTCTATGACCCCTTTCAACTGGGATCAAGTAGCATGTAGCTAAAATATGAAAAATGGACATTAATTTTTATGGAAGAATGAATAAATTAATAAAAAAAATTATTAAATTCATGATCCCCTCATGCTCAACTATACAGAATTAATATTTTAGAACTCTGCTGAGAAGTCTTTAAAAATATTGCAGTTATAATGTAAATAAGTGACCTTTTAACCACAGCACATGCAAGTAAAATGTTATTCAACTTGAAAAACCTTAACTAAACCAATTGCTACGTTGTACGGCTCTCACTGATCAGTTTGGCATTTGAAAACAGTGAATCACAAAGTCCTATCTTGCATCTTGGAAAAACTCAACAAAAGGTCAGCGTGACAACTGTAACCACAACCAACAGCCACAATCAGCTCAATTACACATCTCAACCTGACCAATTTTCTGCTGATTTCTCTGTGAAAACTGAAATAAATTCACCACAAAAATAAAATCTATTACACCAATCATTTTCAGCAGCTAATCTCATGAGGAACAGTAACTTCCTGACATTATGGTAATTGGTCTCTGCGAGTTAGAAAGGGGAATTGCTTTACTGACCTATGGATTGAATTGAACGAGAGCATTCACCATGGAGCTAGCTAGCAGCACAGGAAATCTGGAATTTCCTTGGCTGTGCTTCTTGTGACACACATTGAAAAATCACAAGTCGTGATGCTGTTCAACTGTTTGACTGTGTATGCATAGTAGCTTAATCTTTAACCAAACTTAGCAGCAACCGAATACAAATGCAAAAATATACACATTAGCAGAAAGTTATTAGTTACAATAAATGAAGAAAAATTTTAAATAAAAAAAAAAAAAAGGGCAACAAAATAGAGTAAAAGAAGTCAGGTTACTTAATTCTGAGCCTCGAACCAAAGCTCGTGTCTCTGGAGATTCACGGAGTGGTTACAGTGGGTGCTTTGTTATCTGTTAGAGTAGCAGCCAGGGTTTAGGTTAGAAAATGTATTTTCATTGATTTACTCATGGGAAAAATTTAATTTCTTTATAGTGACTCATATAGCTCTGTATTCATGAGATGCTAAGTGTATATGTTAATGCTGTCAATAGCATTTTATTATTTTATAATTGTATCATGCTTTCATAGATCAACTTTAATTAAAATGAAATAAAAATTATAAAATGAAAGATTAAGTAAAAAGCAGTACAGTGAATGATCCACAAACAGTAAATCTAAATGAGAATATGCAAAGTATTTTAAAATATCCTAACAGACAACAACAAAAAAAAAAATTACTATTTAATTACTTCATATTTTGTCAATTTTTAAAATCTATGTTAACCTCTCAGTTTCTATTTTTCATGGACAGCTTTTCTAATATTCAAAAAAAACATTTATAAAGGAAGTGTGTGTGTCCCCCATGTGAATATTAGCTTTAACCTTTTGTATACCACCTGTGCCACATTTGCATCCTACTACTCTTTAAATTTGTATTACTCAGTACAGGTTGAGCCATAGTGGCTGACACACAGTACCATCCTCATCAATACAACTCTTTGTAACAACTCCATATCACTCCAACCCCATATGTTTTGCATCATGAGCAGCATTGGCTAAGTATACAGCCAGGTCAACACAAATACTGGTGCTTCTAAGCTTGGACCTTAGGTGGTATACAAATAAAGTAAAATATGACTTGGCATACAGAGGGTTAAAATATATATAGCTATAAGTTGGAATGGGCATTTAATTTTTACATACAGTAATGGCATTATGGAAGCATACAAAATATGGATAAATGACAAATAATTGCAACTAGAGATATACATAATACATACATAATGCATTGGCACTCGGTATGTGAGCCCTTTGTTTATATAGAGCATGGCACCTTATTTGATCCCATGCAGGTTATCAATGCATAACTGTGGAAATTTTTGTTTCAAATATTGTAGTACTTTCCACAATCCAACCAAGGTGTTTGGTTGCTGTTTGACTCTTTCAGTAGCCATACACCCACATATAGCTTCAATGTTGCTTAGGTTAGGACTTTGTGCCAGCCAAGGCATCTTTGCGTTCTATCAGCCTTTGTGCTCTGCATAGTTTTCACCACATTGATGTATGTTTGGCACCATCACCGCACTGGAAGATGAATCCCAACCCAATGAAATGTCTTCTTGAAGAAATGGCACGATGAAGAGAGCCTGTCTGTACCTGCTGGCTATCAACATGCCTCCAAATTTTATGCAAGCCTCTGATACTCTTAGCTTACATGCATCCCCACTCTTGTATTGATCTGTTCACATGGTTCACTGACTGCTACACCACTCCCGGGACCAGCTCCAAGGAAACTGCCATCAATTATTTCTAGACAGTTCAAACTTGGGACTAATCTGTAAAAAAGCACCTTCCAAAGGTTTGGTCATCTCGCTGTTCCATTTCTGTTGCCTATTCTAACTTTGCTGCTAGACATCCATTGAGACCAGTCTACGCCAACGTGTGTCTACATTAACAGTCATACTCGCAGCCAGGTCATTTGCAGGATCCCAAATGGCTCATCGTCTATCACACAGAGGACATACCCTGAGGTACCTAGCATCACTTATGGAGTGTTGTCAGCAGTACCAGTTTTGGAATGCAATCTGCTGCATGGCACAGTCCTCACTGCCAGCACTTGATTTCTATACACTTGTCATGAAAGATTTCCTTCCCAGGAGCCATATTCACCACACTACAGTGACATCACCAGCTATAATTTTGTAGACCTCTTGCAGGTGTGGCACTTTCTGATTGCTCGCACGAGAGTCAGGTATATATCAACACATAATATGAGATGTGATTCTGAGTGTATTTTTATTTTATACCCCCCCCAACTACTGTTGCCATAATTGTTTCTAATACTATAATTTACAAGAGATTTTTTAATACGGCACATCAAGCACCATTTGTAGGAACCAAAACGTTGGTTATCAAATTTATAATTCAATCTTGGCTCAATGTACACACAGAGTATTGCTTCAAAATGATTTAATCTAGTCTTGGGATGAGATAAAGTGAATAAGGTCAATCGATGCCCCCCCATGCAAGTTATTGTTGTAATTGCACACAACGAGTGAAAAACAACAAAAAACGTCACCATTAAAACACATCCAATAGCCAGATCTAAGGGTGGTCAGTCAGACCATCAATGTGCCTATTTACTGCCCTTGTGTGGCCGTGTATAAAAATTTCTGTTCCACAAATGAGAGTTTTTCACCGAGGACGTTCAAATGAAACCTGGCTGAAATAGCATTGCCATAATGGTATCTAGTAGACCATGGCACAACTGCAGCATCCATCATCTCAGGTGCTAGGACAGTGTGAATGAAAGATGAGCAGCATCATAATAGTAAAAGCACAAACTTTTTATCCTGTAGCCAGGTCAATGTACTGTACAGTCTATTTTGCATGGTCAGCAAGAAATTAGAAATTCTTGCTCAAAACTTTTAAAATTAGCGTGTGCAATTTTCTCTGTTGACAATATTCTATAGCTGAATTATGAAATGTAGTGGACATTAAAATAGGATAGAGAGCCAAGCGTGCGTCACAGTGAGTCATGCATTAGTATAAATTTTGACTTCTATCCAATATGGTACCATCAAATTTTAATTTCAGAAAATGTGGTATATATATATTACATGTGATCATGCTAGTAAAGATTATAATGCTATCTAATGGTAACATCATAAGCACAATAACCAGACAACACCATAAAAAGATATTATTTTACTGTTACACATGAGAACTATCTTTGCAAACTCCTAAGATCATAAAAAAATAATTCATTTCTTTTATAGCATTTTATTTAACTTTTATTTCATTTATATATTCTCCAGAATTAATCTGCAAAATAAAATTTCTCTGCATCAAAGTAGTTTGTAGGGTACAAACTTAATGTTTTTGTTCTCATTTTGCTAATTTACTTAAAAAGAAATTTTTTTGAAAAAGTACACATGGGAAAAAGATTAAGTAATTGCAGTGATGGCATTAAAACTCATCATAAAAGGATGACAGAAATCAAATCAGATTTGTATTTAGAAAATGTTTTTTTTTAAATGATTCTACATGAAAATGAGCCAAACTACTGACTTAGTGTCAGGCGATGTGCTAAGATGGCTACATACTAGCGAACTGGATATTGTGTTCCTAGGGCCAAGGTAATGTATCCAGGTAGACTCCAAAATTGAATCAAATGGCAGATAAACAACAGACACCTGGTCCATTACCAGTAACCACTATAATACGTACCTGCTGTATCTCAGCTCAGAGCAACAAACCAACTGCTTTATAGGCATATCACAATTTTTGTTTTATTCTGACAAAGGTAAAATGTAATTATAAAAAAAAAACAAAAAAGAGTTTATAATTCATATATCTATATTATACATTTAAGGAAAATACATAATCCAGTAATCTACATTATCTCAAAATCTGAGTCTCTCAGCTTTCTTCTCAATGCTTTATTGTTACTAAAAATTTATTTTATCTGCAAATTTCCTCCAAACTAAAAATTTGATAAACCATGTATCAGTATGTATTATGACATTGCTATGACTTCAAGCTTTTGGTATAATTATAGACCAAGCAGGCTATTTCTTACTGAATATGATGTTATTGCGCTTATCCAATATATATATATGTTAATGGACCACAGTATTGATGACTTATTATTTTGTTTGGCAGATGAAAAATGACATCTAAAAACAAAATTCCATATAAAACAGGAGCATCCATTACTTCCCTTTATAAAGATGATTACTTCCAATGGGAAAAAGTGGCACAAGTTGGAGGTATACAGAATGGTGTGCTGGCAACCATTTATATAATGAAGGCAACTCAACAAGCTCATTCACAAACTTAAAGAGATGAGAAAGAGACAAAAACCAAGGAACAGGAAGCTAGCTTGTTGGTTTGGATGTCTTGAGCAAACCATTTCTAGACAGGTAGCCAATTAATTACTGACCTCTGCAAAAGTTCGTATCTCAAGCTCTACCAGCAAAAGATGGTTAGGAGAGGTTAGACTGGTTAGTTGAGCTGTGGCTAAAAAAATCCCCCAACTTAAACATGTTAACAAGAAAATGCTACATGACTGGGTCAGATGAGAGCGGGTTTGAAATATTAGGTTTTAAGTGATGACAGCGTGTTAGAAAAAAGGTATAAGGAGAGCTGCTTTTAAAAGAGCAAGTAAAAAAAAAAATGCATCTGCTTACGAAGTCAGATAAAAAAAATTAATGTTTTCCGATATCGGTGTAAAACCAAAACCAAATAATCTGAGGTACTAAAAATTTGTACACATTTCAATCCGGCAATGCAAATGGCTTAATAAAATTTCCAGAACACATAATTTCCCAAACGTCTCCATTTCCATGGTCCCCAAATCTATCTCCTCTAAATTTTTTTCTGTGGGGATACCTAAAAGCAAACGTTTTTGAAAAAAGAAACCAAGAACAATTGAAGATCTGAGATTAGAGCTGCTGCCAATATTAGGGGCTGAGACAATATAGGCTACAGGCAATAAATGGCTCTACACGTTCACACACACGTATGCTCAAACTGATGACCTGGCAACAAGAGAGTCCAGTCATCCAAAGCAAACTGAAAAGCTTTCTTAAAGCCATGGACAACTATCTCAATCTTGTGTACCATGAAGTAGATTGCAGGTCCAAATACCAGTCAGCTACAGAACTACTTTCCGGAGGAACGAGAGTTGGTCACAAAGCAATATTATTGAACAGGAAGCCCAAAACATACATGCTGCTATATGCACGAAAATCTTTTAAAAAAGTTTTAAGTGACAACATTGCAATTAATCATTTATATATATATATATATTATTGCACGATTAATTTAGTTTTCCATCCTTTTTTTTTTGATGGAATAATGCACTTTCTTTAACAACAGAGAGGTGAAAAGGCAGATAACAATCCTTCTATGCGGAACTGGTCAGGCCTTTTAGTACAATCGTTCAGCTTTTATTCAATGGGTTAAGAAAAGTAAACAATTTTTTTTGTTTTCAGTTCAGCTACAATTGTTCACAAATCTAATTAAAAAACCTCTCCTCGTTAAATTAATGAGAGAGAAAATGAATAACAAAGTTATAAAAACTGAGAATACACAAGTTTTCAGTTACTAGTATTAAGGGTCATAATTAAAAAATGGCTAAGATTGTAACGTGATTAGATGTCAGAAAATATATTCTTTTAGTAAAAAAAAAAAAAAAACTGCTAACAAGTGGAACGAATTAGCAGCCAGGGTAGTTAACAGGGTTGGTATTAATTAACTTAAGAATTATAATGATAAAACTGTCTTCCATAGGGCACTTGCATAAGCCCTGATGGCTTCCTGCCTATTTGTAACTACTAAATTAAACTAACTAGATGAGGGAAAAGGTGCATAAAGATTTGAAAGGGGGTTTATAAATTCAAAACATAAAAAAAAAAAAACAGTTAAGAAATATCCATTGTAAATGTATTAATTGTTGCTTCCGAATTATTCTGAAATATGTGGGCGTGCATGCATGTACAAATGAAAGAATTGTCAGTCTGTTGATTGCTAAAGAAAAAGAACAGATTTATGGACCAAACAAGTTTTTCATTCTGACTCAAAAGGCACAGCAAATCATGGGGCAGCCTGAAGTACTACTAATAAAACAGATAAACAACCAGAATATGCATCCAATAAATTGAGAAGGCATGCTGGCAAGCAAGTATCTGGTGTGGACTAATGCATAAACCATTACATTTTCTGTGATTAGCTATGAGAAAATGCTACTTGACTCATCATTACAGCTCATATCACTGGATCCCAGTCATCTAATGATCCTCACAACTCACTATACCAGCCTCCCTCAAAATGACGCAACAACCCCCAAACAGATGAAATATTTGTGAGTGCCTCATCATTTCCTTGTTTTCTGTCCCCTTGCCCTGTTTCAAGAATTTGTGGCATTAGAGACAAAAAAAAAAAAAAAATCCTTGGGACCAATGGAAGGGAATTTTGTACGTCATGGTTCTTGGACCATCTGATAAGTGATATAATTCTGATGGAATTCTCCAGCACACTTACACTCGAGGGAATTCTTTGGGATTCCCCGAGATACTTATTGGCAGCTACAGACAGAAACAGAGCAACTCTACTGCTTGTTTGTTTACACTGGATGTTTGGCTTTCTTCGGTGGGGTGATGCTAAGAGAATCTCATTTGTTAGGAAAGACACAAACTTGAGTCATCCAAACAAGTTCTGAATATTTTTTCCATTTATTTACTTACTTATTTATTTATTTTGTCTATTTACTCAATCGTAAAAGTTCTGTGACAAGAATTCTTATACAAGCATGACTTAATGGAGAATTTTAATGATATTTTTCAGACCCTAAAAAAAAAAGAAGACAGCAGCTACAGATGTGAATTTAGTAACAAATATCAGTATTATCAACAAGAGCAGTGGCACACGTATCATGTTTACATACGTCCACATTTATATTACTCTTATGTTGTGATATGTAATAGTCTTGAAGCATGAAAAGACATTGAATTTTAAAAAATATTCTATATAAGGGCATACATGCAGAGAGGAAAATAATGAGAATTAAAGGTGATATATCAAATCCACTTTTCCTTTGTGCATGAAACTGAATAAATGATTTCTGGTCTCCAATTTGAAAATAATAAATAAATTAAAAAAAAAAAAGTCTGGCACATGCAAGAACCTGCAGTAAGTAGCCTTAGTGATTAGAATGTGTTTATAAAATTCTTCTCAATGAAGGAATATGAGGTGATTCCTTAGATATGATAAAAGCTTTGTTTGTGGTGGCTGAGATCTATACCAGCCAAGCACCAAAAGAGGAAAAAAACAAAAACAAAACAAAATTCTCAGATCTTAAAAAATGAAAGAAAATTTGTGTAAAAAAATGATAATCACCCAGCATCTCAAAGTCAAAAAAGGGAGTTTGGAGCCCAGAATTTACTAAGATGTAGACTTAACATGAACAAGTTAAGTGCACAATTTACTCAAATTTGCAAGACATCTATTCTTTTATTAAAGTTTTCATAATAAGTGCATTTTTCCGTACATCTATGACACAGGCTGCCATTGTTTTTGAAAATGCTGTTTTCTGATTTCTTTCTTTCTTTTCACCAGAGTATAAAATAAAATGAAATAAACCAAAACTACAATTTATAATTCCTTATTCCACCCCGAGTAGTTGATGAATTCCTAGAGGCTGGACACATTAAGTCGATGAGCCATGCACACACCACCGCACCCATTAGAAAAGTTGCCAGAAGTAAATGGTACTGTGGATAGAATTTTGGTTCAAGTCTGTATCAGTCATCCATATGAATTACTTTCAATCCACTACCAGACCAACAACATAATTTATTTTTTGAAGCATTTAGACTAACAAGATATCCCTTTGGAATCAGAGAGATTTTTTTTTTTTTTGTGTGTTCTATACATAGATGTGGGATATCAGTCCTACTGATGAGGCAGGTTAACTTGTTTGGCCAATGTGAATCCCAGTGCAGTATCCAACACAGAGGTAACATAAATGACAGCATGAAAGAAACTCCTGATGTTTTTAATAGGTTTTCTAGTGTTTAAGTAATGTGCAAGGCTAATGGTGAAATTGAAAGTGTAGTATCAGATAAAATTGACAATCATATAACTATTACTGTAAGAAGGAAAAAACTATCATTAAAAACTTAGATCAGCTAAAAAAAAAAAGGTAGATCCTGATGGTTTACACCAATAGAATGCTAAACTAGTTCCTAATCAAATGCTATCTCATTACTTTTTTTAAAAAAAAAAATCACAGTGAAAAGGAAAAGTGCTATTATCTCAGATGAAGCCAAATGTCACTCAATTTTCAAGAAATGGTCCAAATGTGATCCAGCGATTAAAGACCAGTTTGTGTGACATTTCCAGCAGGCAGAATGCCTAAGATTACAGTCAGGGAATCTTATCATTCATTTAGACTGATTAAGTTTACTGTGGACAGTCAACACCAGCGAGTCAAGAGAGTCCTCTGGAAAGACCTTGCATTACTAACTTGTTAGATTTCCTTCGAAAGATGACCCCCTAACATAGCCAAGGGTAATAAATAACATGGTTGTACCTAAGATTTCAGTCAAGCTTTTGTCAGGGTTCTGCATAAATATTTGGGGTTGGTGACTCTTTAAATAACAGACATCAGAGGGTTGTTGCTGATGGCATCTAGAATTATCCAGAGCTTTGAGAATATATTGGTGTCATTTTTCAATTATAAAAATATTAAAAAAAAAAAACAAACCAGTAGAAATCAAAGTTTGGTGAGCAGTAAAAATTACTAGTTAGTGCTAGTTATTAAAACAAACAAACAAAGTAGTACATCATCAGATATTTTTAACACTGGGAGGCCTTGAATAAGCCACAGGCAGCAACCTCCTGCATTCTAGTGTTAACTACACTAATGCACTTAATCTAAAAAGGCTAGCAGCTTAGACTTAACGTTATCTGAAACAGTCCAAAAGCAGTAAAGAGTTAAGAATATCGGTAGAACAAATCCAGCAGGGCGACGTAATTGTCAAGCAGTGTGCAGGATAGTGATTGAGAAGGTGAAAGTTTTACACAAATTACTTTCAGAACTTGCAGAAACTTACAGGTAACAGTCCAGTAATTGTTTTTTAAAAAAACAAACAAACTTGCATTAGTCAATGGAGTAATTCATAAACATTTTCTATAATATTTTCTTTGCATTTCCTGCTCAAATATCATGTGAAGTCTGAACGTCTTGATTTCTTCTCCCTGCCCTAAGCTGCTGACTGGAGAGAGATACAGGACTACTATTCCTTTTCTAGAGAGGTTTACAGGGGATAAAACTAGGTTCTGCTGTATTCCAAGCAGTGCCACTGTACCACCAGCTGCATACATAGAAATTTTTATCAAGTTCATGTACTTTTGCTGGAATCCAGAGAAAAGCATTGGTTTCAGGAAGGGGCACTGAGTTTGTTAGAAACAAACCACATCTGTAATGTAAAACAGTAGAAGAAAGGCAGGCACATAAACTTTCCCCCTAAGTACAGGCTTAAACAAACCACATATGCTATGGAATTTAGAACACTTCCATTATTGCTATTATTATGCATTCCTTTTGGGCAACTGCTTAGGGCCACAATCTGTTACGTCTGTGCGCATGCATGCGTGTCCCCATAACAGGTTTATGTTATGTCTGAAGCTGAATATTTACACTTGCTGCAATATCTCTTTAGAACTAGGATTTCACCAAAACCAAATGATTAGAAAAGTAAATAAAAATATGTAAAAAAAAAAAAAAAAAAAGCAGTTCTTTTCTTGCTGATTTTGAAAAATTTTTGTTTTTATTTCCACATTTTTCGCTTTGGTAGTCGTTTCCAATTTATTTACCTAGGGCCATGACTGAGTTTGATTTGAGGTTTTAAACAGGGAAGTAAAAACAAAATACCACAGAACTGGTATCTAAAAGCAAACAAACCAGCCTGCGCTGCAGATAGCACGCGTGTATATTAGGTACAGCAGGGGAACGAGCAGGGGGTCAGAAACAGGGATACTTTGAACTGAAGCGCAGCCAATGAGATGGGTTGATTGCAGATTTTCTAAGAAAAACAACTAATTTAACGTACAAGTTATATTTTCTTGCTATTCTTTTATATTCTGGAAGAATCCAATCATGACAGGAAGTCTATATACATATGCATTTGTTTTTGATATTTTAAAAAATTCCTTTAGATTAATCAGGCCACACACATGCATACATACAACAGTTAGCTGGTTGTTCCCTGTGTGGATCAAGGCTTTCCCACATAATAAATGACGTTCAGTTTCCAGATGTATACACAAAGAAATGCATTATAATCTCCTGTAAACTATATGGTAATCCGGTCCTAATACACTGTCCTCTTTGATAAACTTCTTCTGGTCATTGGTGAACTCCCATCTTGACAAAATGAGAAGTTTGATGTACCACATTTTGACAAACATCTTGTTTTAAGTATAACCGCAAAGTTTGTATATACATGTATATATATATAGTAGATATTCAATTCTTTTTTTTTTTAAATTTTGGAAGTATGCAAACAACTCTTTTATAAGAAATATTCAATCATAATCAAGTTAAAAATGTGTTTTCAAAAGCATGTACCTTCACCTCTCCAAACACACACCCCCCCTGGCATATACAGTATAAAGTTTTCAGATAAGTAAACAGATGTTCTTGGAAGTTGTATTACTCGTCTTTTCAAAAGTTATGGGTTGACTGACTTTTATTAAACCAACCAAGACCTGATTTAAAAACTATACTGACCGCACAATAAGTTAGTTAATTATTCTTGTAATGCGCGTTTTTGTGTTAAAATGGGCATGGTAAAGTCAGTGTTCAGGGTAGAGTCAGCCCAAGTAAAACTGAGTCAACCACTGATTTTCACCTTAAGAATAAACTGACCAAATGGCCACACCCAGGGCGCTAGCAGCTTATACCGTCACCAACAGGTCCTGAACGCGTACGATACAGGCACCGACAAACATGAACTCCGCTCTTTTTTTTTCCCCCTCTACTGCCATAAATTTGGAGATTTTGATGTATGGATAACATACATTAGAAAAAAACAAACAAAACAACAACAACAATGTGATTGTGAATAAGAGGGGAGGTGGCTGGGAACAGACCTATGTCTAAGTGGAGCATTAGCCCAGCTGACACCTAGGAGAAAACAAAACTGACCAAGCTTGACGAGACTCACCAACCTATGAAATCAAAGCAGGCAATGAATGAACACTGACAAACAGAGAGATGGGAAGAGAAAGCTGATCTGTCCAATACAGCCCACTTACAGGAAAGTCGACAAGAAATTAACACACTTCTGATCTCCAACAATTCCACCTTGTAGTCACTTCTCCCTAGTTTCCAGTAACTTTTGCTCACCCTCAGCTATTGGGAGTCACTACAGGCGTATAACTGTCGCAATCAAGTTTGATTTCAAAGCGCTCAAAAACAGAAAATGAAGATTATGCAATTTTTAAACAGTAAGAATGGCCAGCGTCAATGGTAAAACATTGATTTAGAATCCGGCCATCCAGTCAGGTGATTTCAATTTACATATTGAACCAATCATACTGATCAGGTCTATTAAGCAGACGAAAAAAAAAAAAAGGAAAATAGAATAAAATCTGGTGGCCAAATCTGAAAAAAACATCTTTTCATATGGTAAGGCATCCGTAACCAGAATTGCTTTCACTTAGCTTATTGTCAGCTACATCTGGTGCAATAGTTCATTAGTGTCATTCTACACTGATAACACTGGACAACAATGATTTTGCCACCCGAACACTCTCATGCTCACTCTGTAGTATTTCGCATGCTGATTTCAAATCTTGAAAAACCGTTTTGCTCTAAGATGTCATGTTTTTTTAGTTATGGCACGTGACTGATAAATGGAGGTTATTCATAGACTGCAGCAAACTAAGCCTTAAAGCTGTGCTGTTACATCATGGTAACCAAAAACCTTGGGTTCCTCCTATAGCTCATGCAGTTGGCTTGAAAGAGACATACGAGTTGATGGAATTCCTTTTGAAAGTGACGAGTTAATTGGATCATAAATGGAAAATTTGTGATGATCTCAAAGTTATTTCTCTCCTTGGATTGCAGCTAGGGTACACGAAACACATGCGTTTCTTGTGTCTTTGGAACAGCCATGATGATGTCAACCATTACACTCAAAAAGACTGGCCTATGTGACAGGAACCTATAGTTGGCAGCTACAATGTGCAACACATGCCATTGGTAGACCCTCAGAATGTCTACCTTCCACCACTTCATGTCAAACTCGGCCTTATGAAAAAATTTGTCAAAGCCATGGATAAAGATGGTGATGGCTTCAAGTACCTAAGAGAGAAGTTTGGTGCTGACATATGTGAGTGAAGCTTAAACTCAAAGGAATTTTTGTGGGGCCTGAAATTTGATAACTCGTGTCTGATGACAGGTTAAAAAATAAGCTGGATCCACTGGAGTCTGCAGCATGGGAAGCATTTATTTTAGTTGTACAGAGCTTTCTTTGCAACTACAGAGCTGAGTATGTGGAAAACATGCTAATGGCGTATCAGCGAATGGAGGCCAGGATGTCTCTAAAGATGCATTTTCTGCATTCGCATCTTGATTTTTTTCCAACCAATCTAGAGGTTGTTGGTGATAAGCATGGTGAAAGGTTCCACCAAGACCTAAAGGTGATGCAAAGTAGATATCAGGGCAAATTCAATCAAAACATGGTGGGTGATTACTGTTGGTTCCTCCAAAGGGAGACTGATATCTCACATAAGGGCAAGAACAAGTGTCTGAAACATTTTTGAACATTTGAAATGTACCTACTACAAGGTCTGTTGAAAAAGTATCTGACCTTAGGCTGGGAAAAAAAATTACATACTTCGTGGGTTTCAATTGCTAATCTCTTTCAGACTGGGCCCCTTGTGCCTCCACACACTTCTTAGCCTAGCGATCCTTCCACTGTTTGAAGCACGTCTGGAATGCTTCTTCCGGAATGGCTCTCAGCTCCGCCGTTGCATTCCGCATGATGTCCTCTCGGCTCTAAAAGCAGGAGCCTTTCAGTGGCATCTTCATTTTTGGAAACAACCAGAAGTCAGAAGGAGCCATGTCTGGAGAGTAGGGAGCCTGGCGAATGAGTGAAATGCCTTTCTTTGCCAAGAAATCTTGGATCACCTGCGACGAATGAGCTGGGGCGTTGTCATGATGCAGCTGCCAGTTTTGTGAGGCCCACAGATCCGGTCTCTTGCGCCAAACTGCATCACGAAGAAATCAGAGGACATCCTGATAGTACTCCTTTGTAACTGTTTGTCCTTCTGGTGCATATTCATGATGCACAATGCCTCGGTAGTCTAAGAAAACAGTCAGCATCACCTTGATTTTGCTCCGGACCTGACGTGCTTTTTTGGGCCTTGGCTATGTTGGGTGCTTCCAGTGATGACTGAGCTTTGGTTTCCGGGTTGTACCTGTACGCCCACGTCTCATCTCCAGTTATCACGGTATTCTGTAACTCAGGACCTATGTTGGCAGTATCCAGCAGGTCCTGCACAACCTCAAGACGAAGTTGTTGTTGTTCCTGAGAAAGCAGATTAGGCACAAATTTCGCTGCCACTCTGCGCAAGCCCAAATCCTCCTTTAAAATTGAATGTGCAGAATTTTTACTGATCCCAACCTCATCACCAATTTCCCGCACCGTCAAACGACGATCCTCCATCATCAAGGTCCGCACTTTCTCGATAACAGCTGCATTGCAGCTTGTTGACGGCCTCCCAGAATGCTGGTCACTCTCCACCGATGTGCAACCATCTTTGAACCCGTTGTACCATTCTTTTATTTGGGTAACACCCATGGCATTGTCACCAAAAGCCTGTTGAATTTTACAAATTGTTTCCACTTGGGTATCTCCAAGCTTTTGGCAAAACTTGATGCAAGATCGTTGCTCCACACGTTCCATCATCATGGGCAAAATGAAAATGCAACGAGTAGGTAGTACAGCACCTCACATGCTGGCTGCCTGACAGTGACTGATGCATCCAGCAAGCCCATCAAAAACCACGCATGCGCCTGAAGGCATGCGGCTCCACTATGATGGACACTTTGCCTCCCTAATGTCATTACTTCCCACGGGGAAAAAATAAAGTCGGATATGTTTTCGACAGTCCTGGTATTGAAGTTAAATGTATTCCATATCTTCCATATTGCTTTTATCAGTCTTTCTCATGCACCTGTTGTCTGATCATGGCAAATGTGTTTCATATTAAACATCTGAATACCAAATATTGTTGTTCAAGTTTTATATAGTTCATCTTTATGCATATCTAAAAACCTGATGTCCCGTCCAAATTCTGACTGCAGATTTGAAATCAGCACCCAAAATTTAGCCTAGATCACCCACATTTTGCTCAGTGGCAGAGAAAAAGAGTTTTGTTTCCTTTTGTTGTCCAGTGTGATCGGCTGCAATTTTCAAACACCAGAAATCTTTGTCGAATGCACTACAGCTGTAAGAGCTTTGGTTTCTTAAAAGGGAGAAACAGTCGACTTACCAGCACCTGTTTTTAGCAGAATGTGCTTACAAAATTTGTTCACGGAGTCATCAAAACTGATCCTACTTCTACAGTTTAGCATTATGACCCTAATGAGTGATGAGACTACGTTAGTTTATTACAGGAAAACCTCGATCTAATGGACCCTCATTTGACGAACGCTGTCTGGTCTCCCAAAAAAAGTCCACATTGAGCTGTGCAAAAAAGTGTTTTTGCTTGGACGCCTTTTGCGCATGTGTATGTAAGGGTCCAGATAACGTACGCCGCCCCCATTATTCCATTAAATCAATGTCTTACTGCATTTGAACACATCCAAGTAGCAGTAATTGATTTGGTTGGTTAACTCAGCCTACAAGAAAGAACGATTTCCTGTGAAAAATGAATGGGTGATTTTATACATCGTTGAAAGTTACTGAAAAATGCTAGCAAATCCAAGCACTGCTGTTTTCTTTCAGGATAAGTCAGAGGTGAAGGATTCTCTGAAGACTCCCAACGTTTAAAACTAAACACAGGGATTTTAATAAAGCCATCAAAATCTATTAATCAATGCAAGTTTCCACCAGAAGGTAGATCATTAGAACGTCTCCCTTGGCAGGGTCAGTTACTTATATCTAAATAATAATAATCATTATCAAAAAAACTTTAAACTTTTATACATAGTAATGCTTTTACAAATTACACACAAAGTTAATACAACAAATATTACAAAATAAAAAGGAAAAAAAAATGTATCCGCTTTATAAAAAGCTTCCACAAAGTAGTAACTTTTTTATCGTTATTATCCAGCTCCTCTAGTTATTAAAAAAGAAAATTGGGTAGAAATATGATAATTATTATGAACTCATTCAGTCTCTAAAACTGCTCGATAAACCAACTTGTATCTGTTGTTTATCAATTCTATTCACATAATTTCGATCTTCTAAGCATACAAACCAGTGGAGGAGGAATGTTTTAAAAAAGGAACTTTTAATACCGACTTAATTTTGAGAGCGGAAGGTTCCATTAACTTTGGTGGTTTTCGTTGTTTTTCTGTGAAGCCAGTAGTGGAGTTTCTCTTCCATCATTCTCCAGCTAGCTATGTATGGCAGGTCTCCTCTGGCTACTATTCAAGACCAGAGGTGGCCAATACTCCTCCACAATCTCACCAAAACCAAGTGTATGGTGGTGGCACATCTCTCTCCTTAAGAACCCCCTCACCCGGATTGATGGTTTAGCAGGCATGCATGCAGCGATTTAAAAACTAACTAACGAAATAGAATTGGATGACAATGGCTCAAAAGTTTTAATAAATGAAAAGCTTATTAACAAAAGGTGTAGCAAGGCCAAGCTGTTTAGCTCGCTTTAAGTTGGTAAGCATAAAACCAATTAAAATCTCGAAACAATGTCTTCCCAACCAACAGAAGAATATCAGCCTTGGCTGGCCCTTGACATCGCCAAATGTGCAAGAAACGTCTATTAAGAAATATGGGAAATAATTTCTGAAGTAATCACCTCAATTAATCTCCTCCTGAGAGCACCCAGCGTAGAAAAAAAAAAAAGGACTTCCTCGGTGAAATGCTGGAATTGAGGTAAAACCCGTGCAAGAGCTCGTGCAGTTTCAGCCAAAACATTTAAATAATAAAATTACTTTCACATGCTAGCACATGTATTAGGGAGCACATATGTAATGTCTTTGCATACCTTGCATATAAATGTCAGATCAACTGATCTGCTGCAATGGTTGTCTGACACCAGAGAATGTTGTAACTAAGCACTGTGCTCATTAGCCTGTTTACTCAGGAACTTAGTAACCAACAGCCCCATTGGGAATAGAGTGGAAAGGGGCGCGTTGAGACACATGTGCAAGATAATGGTATCTCTGAACTTTAGTGTTTATATCAAAAACTGAAATTGATAAATGATTGGGTTTAAATTTAAATTCAAAAAGTAAACAAATTTTATTCAGAACGATGTTTACTTCTTTTCTTTAATTGATCTTGTAGATCGGAAACAAAATAGGCAAAACATCTGGGTTTTACTGATATCTGCACAACTGTCAAGATATTAAGTAACAGTTTTCATTCTGTCTTTTGTCAAAGTTTCAAGTTTTTCAACAGCTAAAAAGAAACAATTTTAAAATAAATAAAATTTTACTTATCAATGACCACAGTAAGGTAGCAGATTGAAATCACTGATCCCTTGACAGCAATAATTTTTTTAAAATTTCAGGCTGTCCCTAAATTATTTATTTTTTAATATAGATTCTTATAAGAAAATAGATGCATCTTTCCAAAAACACCACGTTTGTTTCAGATATGTATTGTTTTTGCTGTCCTTCGTGACTAAAGATGATTTTCTTTTGATGGTATAACTCACACATGAATAGTAGTGGCTTGTGCCACACCATCCACAAAATGATTGGCAGAGGGTTAGGGTATGGAAAGAGCCTACCACTGGGAGGAAACCAGACACACAGTACATGACTGGTACAAAGATGCTATTTGTAGACACACCTTGGATAAAGACAATGTATGTTAATAAAAAAAAAGAAAAAATTAATAATTTCAAATCATTTGATTCATTATTTCAACCAGCACATATGAAAGTTAATAATGTAACAGAGAGAACATTCTATTTATTTATAAAATAAATAAATAGAATAATGGTAAATGAGTTGCTCTACCATGCATATAATTTATCATAGTTTAAAAAAAAAATATATATATATATATGGCCAGATTTAAACTTTACTAGTTGAGGAATGCTGTTTCATCATAGATAATTCTGCTCTTCTGTTTATGTGTATGCTTTGAGCTACAGTCTCTTCAGGGTCTCAGATGATCCAGAATCCCAACAATGGTGAATAATTTGTCATGTGACAGAGAACCTACGCAAACAGAATTTATTCAAAATGGTGAAATTTTTGCTGCAGTAAAAGTTGGAACAGAGAACTAGACATAGCAGTAGTGACAGAGGCCATGTGAAATGAACAGGCTGCTGGTTCCACACTATTATATTGTTGTAAGTTGAGAAATGAATAGAAAAATAAAGATTGCAGTGAAACTTTTCTAACCCAATTTCAAACTTAAAAACATTTTCAGCCAAGTACGTCCAAGTATGGGGGAAAGTTAGTGCACACTCACCAGTGGATTAAAATACACAACCTGTTTGTTTGTTTAGCCGGTTAAGCAGAAAATAGAAATATTAATATTAGCCTTTCTGTTTACTGATACTTAAATGTGTCAGCTACACTGGTACCGCAAGAGTTAACACCCTGGTAATTTCCTACGGCTAAGAAAGTATAACTTAAAATATGCTATATTTTCTTATTTTAACCCTTTTAAAACAGATAACATTTTTTTTAAATAAAAAAAAAAACAACTAAGCATATAGCACAGCGAAGATAGATAGATACCGACTCTTCATTTAAAGAAATTAAAAAGAAAACACTATGGTCCAAAGCAATGACTGACAGAGCTCCAGTATTAAACCAATCAATCATACATTTAATTATATTTCATTGACTCTTATTTTTTATACTTCACTGATTTTAACTAGTTTACTTGTTTCTTTTTAAAAACTTTTTTGCTTTGCTTAAAAGTTAATAGAACTTAACAGACTAATAATCTCTCCTCTTAAAACACTCCCCTTTTCAGAACCCAAAGGGTTAAAAGTAGACATGAGGATGACTGCACACACTGAGTGGCTGCTTCCTGAAAGAGAAAGAAGTTGTAATATTGCAATGCAAGCCAGACAACGATGCCCAGTGAGGCAGTACTGGTAGAGAAACTGCAGCTGTAGAAAGAGATGAAGATGACGACAGGCAGGCTTGTTTACCTCTACATGAAGTGGGAACTGCCAGCTCCTGGGTCCAGATAAAGGGGAGGTGTTCCCATGTGAAACACAGGGACTGACATGTGGTGGATGACCCCAGAAAAATGTGTTTGAAAGAGGGAGGGAGGTGGGACCCGCTCAGCTATGTTGGGTGGCTATGTCTTTGAGATATGTAGATCTACTGTGTGAGAACAAATCTTATATTAGCATCCCAAAAGTAAGAACCTTCAGATATCATAGTGTAGCTTCGGAAAATACGTATCCAATGTTGATTCACAGAATGGAATTTTTATGTTGCTTTGTGTGTGTGTGTGTGCACACATGCGTGTTGGGTGGAGGTAGAGTTTATTTAAGTCAAATATCTTTATTAAAATGGTGTAAAAGTTCTATTGCTCTGAAATGAGTTACTTTAATTATCAAACAGTTTTATTAAGCTTACAAAAAAGAATCCTTTAAATATGACCATCTATGTGTGTATGCGTATGCTGTGCATGGGAACCCATGTGTGCTGTGTATATATATATATATATACCTTAGGCCAGTAGTAAATAATTATAGTATAAAATACAAATACACGTGTATGCACTGCATGCAACTAAAGTCCACAAATAAGGAATGAGCAAAAAGCAATTGATGCATAATAGAATCTAACCCACACAGTACACAATCTTACATGAGTTTGAATTTGTATAAAACAAATTAAAAGCTCAACTAAGTTTCAGCAAAATTTCTAAGAAACAGTGAGCGGTGTAGTGGTCCAATGGCAGACTGTTCTTAAGTTCAGGGTTCGAGCTAAAGTCAGTTCTGGCGTACCTCTTTGGTCCGGTTTCTTCTTGGATCTTCTTCACCAGCTGGTGTTGTGAATTTTCTCTGGTTTCCTTCCCACGTCTGAAAAAAACGACTCGAGGTCTGGTAGGAACTTTCTGCCACAGGTGTGGCGGCTAACCTCTCCCTGGTTCAGGAAACTAAAACCAGGAAGCGTCCTTTGGTGGATTTACGTGTGCCAGCGTTGGAGGATGAATACAATGGTGAAAGTAGTCAAATGACATAAGCCGGTGAGCAACAGTGTACATTGTAAACTACGCAAATCAGCATGTCTGCAATAAAAAAACTATGCCATGTCATATTTGAAGCAACTTTGAAGACATGCAACATAAGCATTCTAGTCTGCTCTCTTTAGTCAGGCTGGTTATCTGAACCTTCACTGAAAGACTTACAAAAGAAAAGGATACAATGTGCGCACACACACACATTCATGTCTTTAAACCAGAATGTTCGAATATTTGAAAAGAAGAAGAAGATGATGATGATGATGAGAGGAATAATTCCTTACAATACTTGCTCTCTATAAAAGTGGGTATGATGTACAGACTTGGTCAGTAAATAGCTGAGTGGAGTCCGTTAGGTCAGTCCACTGGAACAGACAAAATAAGTTTAACAAGACTGTTTTAATGAATCCGGATCCCTCTTGCCCTGGCACTGTATCAAGACCGGGTCTCCTTGTTTGTACCAGATTTTATCATGGAGTTAATCAGAAAAGACAGACTGCTGACTGATACTGGACAGGACTTCAAATCATCATCAACAAGGTGAGCAGGAAATAACCACACCTATTGCTTTGTCCTCTTGGGGACAATCAGAGTTTGGAAAAAATCTAATGCATCTTTCAGTCCCCGCCCTTACTGTCAGGGAATCTTAACTTAGTCATTTAAATATACTATCCAAATTAGTCTTCAGCTTTATGGTGAGTACGACAACAGAAAGGGAGCCCAAAATAATTTTACAAATCAGTTACCAGAAAATGCAAGTTTCGTTCTGCCTGAGGTAATTAATATGTACAGAATAAAACCAATAGCATATTAAACAAGAATAAACTGAAGAGAGAGAGAGAGAGGGTAGAAACCACAATAATAAAGAAACAACAAAAAAAAAGGATTGAATATAAATAGTATAGTTTTTTTAAGGATACATTGTTTTTTTTCAGTATTAAGAAATGTAAAAAAAAAAAATCCACAAGAATTAGTTCTGACCAGAATGTTAAAAAATACTGAAGCATTAAATCTGTTCGAAACCAACTAAAGCAGTCGCTGATGGGATTTTCTTGTAGTAGATAACCGTCACCTTTCATTAAATTAACATGTCAGCCATAGCATGGTACATTGTTAAACCAATGCAGAGTATCAGTGTTGGGGAAACACAACCTGCATGGGATAAAGATCACAACCAACAGAAGGTAAAAGCTATTTTCTGTTGTTTTGTTTCACGCTATGTTCTTCTTTAGGATGCCACTGCTCACACAGCAGCTGATTGGACTGAGGCCTTTCTTCTAAGCTATGCCAAATGGAGACAGAGCTCATGAAATGTTGTTTGAATCAATGACTTTAAAAGTAACTTGTCAACTTTGATTATTGACTCATTATCTTCTTTTTCTTAAAAAAACAAAAAAAACAAACAAACTGATTTCAATAGAATATTCCAACTGAGTGCAAATTCAAGTCATTTGCTATTTGACACCAATTGTAAATTTAGTCCTTTTAATGGGATAATTGTTCTTAATTGAAGTAAAGAACAAACAAAACAATCTAGAATAATTTTTCTGCTTAACATATATCTATTATGCAAAAAAGAAAAAAAAAAGGGTTAGTTTATAATCTAAAAAAAATATTTATAGCTGTACATAGTACAGCAGGTGTCCACTAAATCTACAGTAAGTAGCATAATGGAAATCTCATCATCAAGTGGTGGATAGAAACACTGTGGTTTAATAAAATATGTCTCATCGATGTAGAGAGAGATGGAGAGAGAGAGAGAGGGAGATGGAGAGAGAGATGGAGAGAGAGGGAGAGAGATGGAGATGGAGAGAGAGTAATATAAGTACTAGACAGAGATCAAGATCAACTCAGTGTTAGAACAAGATGACCAAACTTGGTAAATAGACAATAATAGCATATAATGCCTGTCAAAAAAACCTTCAAAAGAGCCACAGTGACTTTTTAGTAGTAAAATATGTAGTTGCATAGTGTCAAACTAATCTCAATAACAAAAATCTGCTTAAGTTGATAACTGGGCTGTCTATTTTGTTAACCTAAAATAAAAACCACCATTTTATTGATATCTTGGACTACTATCTTTGTTTTAGAATAAAAATCCCTCACTCTTTTCATACTCTGCTGTCCAGCAGCAGCAGCAGCAGCAACTTGTTGTATAAATAGGGAAGACTATGTCCATACCTAATTGTTTTTCTTCCTCTGAGCGACTCTAAACACAGAGAAAGAGGAGCAGAGGGAGGCAAACATGTGCTGGGCACATGTCATCACCATGTCTCCACAGAGAATAAGGTCCTCAGGGACAAAAGGGAAGGAAAAAGAGATGTTCGAAACCCAACAATAGTCTCCGATGACAAGGGACCTGAAGTACACTGAAACAACCAGCAGAGAAAACATGACAGCAGATTCTTTGTGGCAATGGCTGTTGGAATGTTTTCTGTGGAAAAAGAAAATATCCGTTTTTAAGCTACCCTTCTTTGATGCATCCATATCAATTGGTGCCATGTTGGCTAATTTCATGGCTGACCAGATCTAGTTATGGACAGTGTTTCTGCAACCCACTGAAAAAAGAGAAGTGGGTGGTCAGATGAGAGATGCCAGCCATTTCTATTCTTGTACTGATATATATATAGGGTTATACGCACACACATTTTTTTCTCTCCAAGTATCCAAATTGATGTCGGAAAGATAGTTCTCTGAAATGAAAAAAGCTTTTGTCAATCATCCTATAACCCAATCTTCCTTTAACTTCGTACTTCATTACTTCCGTATAGAGAATCGACGATGAGCACAAACCATCCTTGTATACAAATTATGGGGGGGGGAGAGGGGAGGAAGCATTATGGGACTTTTCTAGTCCTTCCAAAAGAGTGCAGAATAAAATCACCACAAAGTAAACATTTCAACATCTGAAAAAAAAAAAAAAAAAATCCTGTGGTTTTATGGAAGAGCTGACTGAAAGAGACCGATGTCTGCCTATCTGGAAATGCAGAGTACGACAAGAACTGTTTCAATGGAACAATCAAGCATCCCTCTATCCAGTCACCCCCCCCAGTCAATCCCAGTCTAATTTCTAAGGTACTGGAAGGCTGGTTATGATCTGACTGACCCATCCAATATCCATCAATAGCCTTGATTACTTGATTAGTTACTTCTGATGAATCAGGAAGGGGGGGGGAGAGAAAGAAAAGAGATATTCACTTTCACACAAGCACCCCTTAAATCACAAAACTTCTGAAGTGACCCCTCGAGAATCTGTTTGTATATATATATACAACACAAAAACATCCCGATAAAAGTCAGACTCCTGCTAAAGAAATCTCAGGGACCTAATGCACATCCCTATTTTTTCCTTTGTTTTACTTTAACTATTTGAAAAGTACACCTATATATATATATATTTATGGGAGTAGTTGTTAACCCCGACAAAGTGATTTCATGAATATAAAGGCATAGTCCCAAAGGGCTTAAAAAACAAACAAACAAACAATCCAATATCTCTCCTCCAGTTAATCTGTTTTTGTATACTTTCAAACTAAAGCCTAACCTGTTAAGATGCACAGGGATGCACTCTGAAAACCCAGCTTGAGATTAAAAAAAAACAAACTTAGTTCACTTTCAGGGTTTTAGACAGGTACAAAAACCTGAGTTAAATGGAAGAAATCAGAGATGTCAAAAACAACAACAAACCCCTAACCCCTCATCACGCACGAGAAAAGATGGAAACCCTGAAATTGGGTTTCCAAAGGAGTTTCTGCCATATTTCTGAGAAATTGGGGGGGAGGGTCAGTCACAACTGCGCCAGAGTCTAGAACATCCTAGCGCTGGCACGTGATGAGACCGACCTTTTTTCTTAAACCAGCAGCGCACCTAAACAAGTTCTTCCGTGGCGGCGGCGAGATTTAGAAAGTGACACAGAGAATTCCCACCTCAAACATGCCCGCCATCGCAAGAGCCGCCCCACAGAGTTCAGATCGTGTAGTGGACAACAGTCTTCATCTCACTTGCCTGGAGTTCCCTTGGATACCCCCTCACTTTCTTCCTGCCTCTAGGAAGGAGGTTTCCTTTTTTTCCAAATAAGCAGTTTTTAACGGGGCGGCCCTCACACCCAGACTCCACCCTCCCTTCTCCCAACCCCACAAGCAGTTTTTTTTTTTTTTTTTTTAAATCTGAATAAAAGCATGGTGTACAAACTTAATTTCTGTCGTCTATAGGTCTGCTTTCAGTTCTCTGATACCTTAATAATTCTATTACAATTTACTTTGTTATGTTAAGGTCTTAATTAAAAACAAACAAAGTGCCATTCAAATGCAGCAGGCACCTGTAACTGCAGGCATATCAAACCTGCATTTTTGCTAGAAAACTGTCTTGCCTACCACAAAAAAAAAACAAAAACACGACCCCTGGCTACTGAGAAAGGCCTCCCCTCCCCTCAAGGAAGGAAGGTGATTGCGCCACAGACTGTCCAGTGATAACGATAAGGTAGCACATGACTGGATTATAAAAAAAAAAGAGTACATTAATAATGCGAAGGTATAACATTTAAATACTGCAGTTTCACAAGTAGATGAAAAAAAAAAAAAAAATCGACTGAAAGGAAAAGAAAGTAGAACACCAGTCTTCATTTACTGAGATATATCCCCTGCAAGCCGATCTAGCACCAACCCCATTGTTAACAGGGTTCTGTCGATGTGAGACACAATTGTTTTTATTGCCACGCCATATCGTCAAACCTAAAAGACCCCAGATAAAAAAAATGCAATTAAAGGCATTTGTATAATTTATAAAAACAAAATTCTGCTTACTGGACAGAATACATTTAAAATGCTTTTTATTACCATAAACATGTATATATATATATATATATATATATGATATGTATTCATGAACCATTTACTGAATTAATTAAAAGGAAAGTAAAGCAAGCAGTAGCAGGTTAAGTTACTGATGTCATACTGCAAGAATAAAGTTATATTTTGTTAAAAATTAACTTTTTAAAACCCATTTTCCAGATGCAAGTTATATAAATATTTCTTGATTGATTATTAAAAAAAAAAACCCATTTAATTGGAGAGATTGTGTCACTTTTGTAAAAAAAAAAGAAAAAAGTTTGCACTAGAGAAATGCTTGATAATTAACCCTTCTCCAGTGGAGGCATTAAAATTCACAGAGTGGTCTTGAACGTCACGAGCAAACTGATAGCAGAAGGAAAAAGCGGCTAACCTAGAATTCCTCTTGGGTCTTTCAGCAGAATCATGGCATTTTCCAGCAAGATGTGTGCACATGCTAGCTGTACATCGTTGCTCTGTCCTGTGCAACTGTAGTCAGCCAGAAAGTTGCACCAGTCTCGAAAGAAAGTGTGAGCATCTGCTGAGGCTGCCTAAAAAAGATACATTTTAATTAAAAATTTACCTTTCTATGAATGCATCCTAATAAATCACAAACTCGTTAAGAACACGTCAAACTGTCAATCTTTTAAAATTTATTGGTAGTTAATAAAAAAACAAACAAAAAAAAAACAACTTTAAAAAGCAGCAAAGTCATTTACAGTTTACAATATTTCTAGTGTTTTCAAACTGTCTTATTTGTTAAAGATGGATAGTTCAAAGCGATTTGCGATTGAAGGGAGATAACTCGTAAAGACTAAAATCAACCCTGAAACACATCCAACATTAATATTTATTTAATTCATTTAAATAACAAGAAGCAAAGAAATATGAGTAACATATCTTGAACTAGTAATTTCAAATACTAACAAGAAACTTAAAATTACGAATGAGACTGATTAAGAAGAAGCAACCATGTAAGATTACAAAGCTGCACAGTTCAACTTTCGGATAAAGGTTTTCGAGGGTAAAAAAAAAACTCTGGAGGTTGGGCTAGGTTTGCCAGTTCTTCATTGGTAATGTTGGTATGCTTGACACATGGACACCGTGCAGGGCCAGAGAAATGGTAGCTTGAGGTAAATTTTGTGGCAAAACAAACCAAACTCTGGAGCTAGAGACCCCTCATGGGCAGACAGGGATAGGTCTGGGCCAAACGGCTGTTCGCATGATAACTGTTTTCTTTTCTTTTTTTTTTTGAGTTAAAAACGTTTTGCTGTATCTTTAACTGGAAATCAGCATATAACCTGTGAATACCAACTACGTAACGTGTTCTTCTCACTGTAGCAGCAGTCATTTCTTTGGGGGGTGGGGGGGCTAACTACTGTCCGAAAACAAAACAGTCTTAAATCAACGGTTAGAGGTAAAAAAAAAACTTCCTGCTGCCCCCCCCCTCTCTCTCTCTCTCCAGGACCTTTGTTCTGATACACAGTCTAACATTAGAATGAAATATGGACCCTGTTGCTCTCCCTCTCTCTCTCTCCAGGAGCTTTGTCCTGATACACAGTCTAACATTAGAATGAAATATGGACCCTGTTGCTCTCTCTCTCCAGGACCTTTGTTCTGATACACAGTCTAACATTAGAATGAAATATGGACCCTGTTGCTCTCTCTCTCCAGGACCTTTGTCCTGATACACAGTCTAACATTAGACTGAAATATGGACCCTGTTGCTCTCTCTCTCCAGGACCTTTGTTCTGATACACAGTCTAACATTAGACTGAAATATGGACCCTGTTGCTCTCTCTCTCTCTCTCTCTCCAGGACCTTTGTCCTGATACACAGTCTAACATTAGACTGAAATATGGACCCTGTTGCTCTCTCTCTCCAGGACCTTTGTTCTGATACACAGTCTAACATTAGACTGAAATATGGACCCTGTTGCTCTCTCTCTCTCTCTCTCCCTCCAGGACCTTTGTTCTGATACACAGTCTAACATTAGACTGAAATATGGACCCTGTTGCTCTCTCTCTCCAGGACCTTTGTCCTGATACACAGTCTAACATTAGAATGAAATATGGACCCTGTTGCTCTCCCTCTCTCTCTCTCCAGGAGCTTTGTCCTGATACACAGTCTAACATTAGACTGAAATATGGACCCTGTTGCTCTCTCTCTCCAGGACCTTTGTTCTGATACACAGTCTAACATTAGACTGAAACATGGACCCTGTTGCTCTCTCTCTCTCCAGGACCTTTGTCCTGATACACAGTCTAACATTAGACTGAAACATGGACCCTGTTGCTATCTCTCTCTCTCCCCAGGACTTTGTCCTGATACACAGTCTAACATTAGACTGAAACATGGACCCTGTTGCTATCTCTCTCTCCCCAGGACCTTTGTCCTGATACACAGTCTAACATTAGACTGAAACATGGACCCTGTTGCTATCTCTCTCTCCCCAGGACCTTTGTCCTGATACACAGTCTAACATTAGACTGAAACACAGACCTCAAGATTTCCTTTAAGTTCCAACAATTTTTCTTTTTTCCTTTCATTTTTGAACTTGAAGCCTCCCTCTCCCTACAACTGCAATGCCTAACACTGCTTTACCTTCTAATATAGTTTACATGTAGAGAGAATTAACAAACAAAAAGCATAAGCCTTGTTAGATATTTAGGATACTTTAGTCTATAGATAAATACAGTTATATTACTGTTACTATTATAAGAGAGATATAAACATATTAAATTCAACTACAGCCAGACCAAAAAAATAAATAAATAAGGGAAATAACTCTTAAATAATTATGTCACATGTCAAAATTTAAAATTTAAAACCAGATGACAAATGACAATAGTAAATACTTTGGAAATGTTAATGTTTTAAAAAAAAAAAAACAAAAAAACTCCTTCATAAAGTTTAAAGCAAATTTCTGACAAATCCTCTTTACTATCAAGGTCAACAGAGATAAAGATACTGTAAAACAGACTTTCACCCCTAAGTTACCCACTAAGGATTTTCAGCAGCAGTCAAAACCAGTGGATAAATATGGCTTTTGTCCTATGCTCCAGTACATTCATTAATAACACTGGATTCCTTGCTGGATATCATGACAAGGAATCAGATTAGATTTTTAAATACAAACCCTTCCCCTCTCTCCTTTAGTTGACAAGGTAACTTGGCATTAATGGACAACGCAGGCCACCAACAAAACTTTAGGTGTCAGTTACCCTATTATACAGCAAGCATGATGTAGCGGCTGATTTACCCGTTTTAATTTCATCTCTGAGAATGCTAATTTATTCACATGCATAACCCATAACCGATTGGGAGATGGCATCCAGTGTTAGCAAACAAACTACTTTTTGATCTTTTTCCAAGATATCTAGTAAATACTTCATGAAAATAATGGTGTATATAAGTATCATTCTTGGACCTTTAAACAGATGTTTTTTTAATGGTTTCAGTAAAACTTCAACACAAACAAACCACCACTCTAATAGTCAATTTATCTTTCAATCTGAAATTCCAATGCATCTTTTTAAACTATGTACATATGTATCAGATACATTGCCGTATTTTAATTTAAAAGTCTTTGCTCCAGGACCTTTCACTTAAAGATAATCTCCTGGGTTCCCAATACTTGCTGCACTAGAACCTTTTACAGACTGTTCTTTCTCTCATTTAAAATGAAATGGCACAAGATTACAGATAAGAGGGAAATGAAGTCCTTACTTTATGGTTGTGCACTGAAAAATTAATAGCTGAAGTGTACTGATAATTCAAAGAACATTACTCAGATTAATTTTATATTACAACTAAATTTTCTGTCAGGTATTTTGTAATTATGAATTAAAGCAGCCAGCAGGTTAGCAGTTGTAGCCTTCAATGTGTGCCCACCAAACTCAAGCGTTTCAAGAGTGTATTGGTTGGGGAAGAGGGTGGTAGATGTATTATGAAAAAAAAAAAATATATAAGCAGGGAGTACAGGGGAAGGGCTGGGCAGGAGAGAGAAAACTGACCCCACTTGTTTGAAGGGATGGAGCAGCAGGGAACCTGGTAAAGTAGTTGTTAATTGGGAAGGAAAGAGAAAAAAACCCTTGTGCTGCACCAGACAACATGGGGAATGCACTTGTTCCCGGGGTACAGGTTCATTAGCCTGCCCATCTCTCATCAAAAGATGGGGTAGCAGAGTAAAAGAAGTTTGATGGAGAATTCAGGTGACACTGACAGCCTTTGAAGCCAGATTTGAAATCCTCTGCCCAGTGTCTGGATGGGTTTCAAGAAGTCAATGTGAAGTAGTCTTCTGTCAGAAACATAGCCCAGTAATTTATACTTGAGTAACACTAAATTTAACCCTTTAACTGCTGTTCATCTAGGCTGCTCTGATAAAATGGATCAAATATCTAAAAAATTAAAGGAAGGAAGTATTTTGCTTTTTTTCCCCATAGATTTTCTCTCTCTTTTTTTTTAATGCAAAGGTTATCTGAAAGAATTTTTAAATATTGAAAATTAACTACTAAAAGTTAAAAGGATAAAATTAACTTTAATTCTCATGAGTAATTAGTTAAAAACTATCTTATATAGAACTTATGCAGTCACAGGTGTATCTCCACCAAGAAACTGACGAAGCAGTGAAAGTAGCTTCGCCCTCAACAATAAACCCTAAAAATAGACCACACAAACCAACTTAAGCCAATCCACAAAATCAACCAGACCCTTTAAAATCTATTTTTAAAGTTAACTTAAATTGTACCAAAACAATATAAAAAAAGCAAATTAACAAAAAATTGAAAAAAAAAATATATGAAATAATACAGATTAAAAAAAAAAAAAAAAAACAGAAATTCTATAGAATTCAGAACCCAAGTTCCACGAAACTATCCTGTTTGCTTTCAATACAACTTACACAATGATCCCATAACAGTGAATGCTGTATGTAAATAGCATTCGGGATTCTAGCAAAATCTGCTTGCTTGGAGTCGCTAATTCAGAAAATAATTTATGCTACTTTTGTTTCATTTCAATATTACAATGATTTACAACAGGTCCATTCAGATATAAACCTATCAAAATAATGTATAGCATGCACATGTATTTCTTATTAATTATATTCTCACAGTTTCAGGTGTTTTAAGTCAGTTTAGTTTTTATTTTTAAAATCAGTAAATTTTGGTAGTTTTTCTTATCTATAGTATAATCAATTTACCTTAGATTTACAGTAGTATGTGATTTGAATTGTATTTGAATTTTATTTAAAATTTTCAAAATTTATTTTAGTATTCATTTAAAGTCTACCTACTATTACTTCAAACTGATATCAGAGGAAACAATGGTTTAAATTTTAATGAATTGAATTGTTACTCAAATACAAATTCTGATCTATTTAATACTTTGCTTGTTTATTCCATCATGTTTTATAATACAAATTTATGCATTACAACATATTTTTGGAAAGAGAAGTAATATGTTCACTTAACTATTATTTTTCTTGCCCAAGGGACCAGTTAGATTATCTGGTACCTACACATCTTAAAGCACTGTGGAATAAGGGAGACTGGTGATACAGCAAATCTGGGAAACCCATTGCCTTGGAGAAAATATGGTTCCCTAGGGTCCTAACAAACCCCCCTTCAATTTGAGTCTTCAAACCTAAGCACTTAAGTAGCAAAGTAATCTGCTGGGCAATTTTCCCATGAAGGCAATGACCAATCAACCAGCACCTTTATAGCTTTGTTATGGTCCACATGTGCTTCTAGCCTCACCACCAGAAAGTTCCTTTGGGCAAGCCATTAACACTATGTCAGCTGATCCTCACCCCCCCCACACATCCCTAAGCTTTGTTTCCACTGGTCAGTAGCAGACATTTTTTTTGAATGACCATAAAAAGGAATCCAAAAAAAGTCTGCTGTTGTTGAAGCTATGACATCTTAAATTCAGGCTCAGGCACCCAGTGGTTAGGCTACTGGACTGCCATTGTCAAGGGTGGAGGTTGAATACTAGTTCAGTTTCATGTATCCTACTCTTTTTCACCAGCCAGCTACAAGTTTCCTACCACATGTAAAAATTAAGAATTCTAGTAAGAATTTCCCTGCTGATGTCAGTAGTCCTGGGCCCTTGCATGCAGAATAATGACATCTAGTGGCTAACCATTGCACTATGGTCCCTCACCAGGGTAATCTCCCCTGTAGAGACTAGTGAATGAAAGAACAAAATTGTTTTAAATAAAGCTCATACATAGTAACACATTTTCATATAAGAGATTGTTCACTGTACAAACATTAAAAAAATTAGTCTGATGACTTCCCAAGTGTCTGCAAATGACTGATAACATTTCCATAAGATTTATCCAAATTTTTCCAATAACAGGCTAGTAACAATGTTAACTCACCTGATTCTCCAATGACATTCTTGACATAGTACATCACTACAATTATGAAAAATTACCATGATTGCAATAAACTTATTCTCTGTTAACATATTTGCCTCTTCTTAGCTATGATAAAAATTGCCATTGTACTTCATCAACTATCATATTTTCTGGGCAACAGGTTGAAAATAGGGCATACCTGTGTATTTGATTCTCACACAAATCAAACTCATTCACATTATGCTACTTCAGTTTGAATAAAACAAACAAACAAACAATTTAAATAGTTTGAATAAGAAAAATCTAGTCTGTATACTAAAATCAATTAGGAAGTTGTCCCCCTTTAAAAATTCATGTTCCTGACAACTCTGTGCATAAATTCTTTTGACAAAAAAAGGGGGGGAGAAAACCCTCTCAAAAAAACTGCCATGAATAAATGAAACTGTGGAAAAAAATTAGAGCTAAGGAATTCATTGGTAAGGTTAAGGAAATGATGGCTACAGCGACTGTGTGTGTAATCTAAATCTAGTTTCTAGTGCTGATATTTCTGAAAACCCTCCCATGATGCAATGCCTTTGAGAATTTGATGGAATTGCATCATGGAAAAATTTAAAAATAGCGAACAAAAGCAAATTTAGATCTTGCATATGCAGATATTTTAACAGAAAAGTAAACTTCCAAAGATAAAAGAATACTTTAAACAACTAAATTGAATTTAACTCTTTGAAGATTTTCTTAATATTAATATTAGTTTTATTAGAATGAACAGATCTGTGGAACATTTCCTTTTCTGTTGACAAAAATATTTTTCTTAATTTGAAAACAACAGCAATCTAATTTCATTGTGGCTATGGATGATCTTATAAACATTAAGTTGGTCTTAGTATGGTATGTCCTCAGCCATAGGTAGGTCAAACTAGTGTATTGGCTGAAAAAGATGTCTGAGTTCTTCCATCTACCTGGAAATCCACGTGCATTATTACCACGAGTCACCATCAAAGATGATCAGGCACAAAATACTGTTTTTGTTTAGCTTGCAATCTTGGTGAAAGCATACCTCCATGACTATAGATCAGTGAAGCAAGATAGATTGTTTACAAGAGGAATGAAACCTGTTTCTACAAAATGTTTGAGTGATAGTGTATTTCATGAGAATATCACAGTACTTTATGTTGAAGATAGTCCTATCCAATATGATATCAGAAATATGAAACAAAATGATCTTAAATTTAAAGTAAACTCAACTAAAAAGTATGAAGTGGCATGAAAGCGATGGAAGCAACACAATATAGCCAGCAAAAGTAATTTTATTACTTACACTGGCTATGATTTCCATTGCAATTTTTTAATATCTCAGTGAGGGCCTGCCATTTAAAAGTGAAATTAATACACCTTTCTGGAAATGTAACTAGGAGAGCAAGCAGGGACTTGTAGGGAGGGGTATGTTACTTTTGCAGCTTTAAATGGAGTGGTATGAATACGGTCTCTTTAGAACAGAGTAAACATTACATATAACTATGGAATCCTAGAAATTGTTTTATAGCATTAAAGAGTAGAGACAGAAGCAAGTAAAAATCCAAGGAAAAATGTCAAGATAAAGTTTAATAAAATTACAGTTATTATTATTATTATTAATTTTTTGCTTTAATACAGATATGATCAAATGCTTGACCTTTGGTTCTCAAAATAATAAGTAACCTCCTGACGAACAAAAATTTTGTGTAGAATAACAGAGTGAAATAAATCCTATGATACTGAAAAATTATATTTGTTGTTGCCATGGAGTCTTAAATACTTAATAGCAAACAAAGTCCATTAAATTATTTTCTTGTACACACTTTTTTTGTGTATAAATAGGCAGGAAGCTTCCTCCCACTATCTCTGATGTTGGCTTCCTGTTTAATTCTTGGTTTTATATTGTTTCTAACCTCAAAGTGGTATGAAGACATTAGCCCAAGCAGCTGAAACACAATGGGTAAACGACAAAACAACACCCACTGACAAGTGACGAGGTCACATTGGACCTAGAAGTGAGAACATGATGGATCTGTTGACATTAGAAAAACCATAAAAACTTTATAAACAGTTTCTCCATGATCAAGCCCTACCCAGCTGTCTGTGTTGACAAAAAATAAAGTTAGTTTAGCCTCCACCCCAATCATGGAGACAGGAACAATCCAACATCCATAATAAATAACACACTACGCCAAATTTAGAATACAAGAAAACCAAACTTATACAAAAATATACAAACCTAAATGAATATTTAAAATTCAACTTAATTCATTCTCAACTTCAAAAAGTACAAAGAAAAAGATACCACACGCAAACATATGCAAGTTATTAAAGTAGAAAGGGGGCAGTGGATGAACTACTGTTGTGATGAAAGAGACTAACTCTTTCATAATGAAAAATGACCACTGGAATTAAAGTTTTAAATCCATAAATAAGATGTGACCAGAACCTTGACATCACTCAAATTACATTTCTGTTCAAAATCAAGACATATATGTTTTAAATTGAGTAGATTTTTCCTTCCAGAAACATGTGCAATGTTATCTATTTTGGTTGTGCTAGATGATCTTATCCAAAGACGTGTGATAATGCTAGCTTTAATGTTAAGAATAGTATATACATACATCACCCTTTACTTCATCATGCCTGGAAAAGACAGAGATCCAGCATCATGGCTAAAAGACAAAACTACTTTTAACTGGAAAGCTTAGCTTTCTCGAATATCAGATTAATACCTAAAGCCTTAAATTTAGATAATGACAGTGGAATCTCTTTTTATAAAAGATTTTATAATTATTAATGAGAGAGAGAGAGAGAGAGAGAGAGAGAGAGAGAGAGATATCTGGATATAAAGACCTATACTAACAGTGATTATTTAGTAGTTTTAGGACAAAAATAACTGTAATTAAGACGTGTGTAAGCTTGTTAATTGTGGTTTAATTATTCAAAGCCTGATTATATTAGCTTTAGTGACTCAATAAAAAACAATTTAGTAAAACTCAATCTAAAATTCTCCTGCACCACCACACCCAATTATTTATCTTCTAATTACTCTGATTTGTAACACAATTAAATATGGGTAGTGATAAAAAAAAGAACACTGGATGTGTTTACAGGAATCATGGCAACCATATTGAATTTATTTAATTGTTCTATAAAATTTTAAAATCATCTTGCATTTTTTAGCATATAAAACAAGATTCTGCACCAACATCATGTGATATCAAGCACGAGGCCACGATGTGTAAATTGCTTAAAAAATAAAAACATGCTATCTAGCTTGAGTACTTTCAAAGGTGTTTAGTGGAATGTTTTAAGTCAGCCCCCCCCTCTCCACCAGCAATTTGATATCAGAAAGAATCTGGCAGTTTATTGAATGACCCAGAATTATACTGATCTTGAAATATATCCCCAGCTTTCTCCGATTATTTATATAGGGAATGCACACATTGTTGTATGGTATTAGGTTAACTGGACTAAAACAAATATCACCTGCTGCTTCACCAGGAAGGATGGCTTGATCCCGCTGGTCTGATACTTTCAAAGTCCACTTAGCTGACCACGCTAACTGTTGCTTGTTTAGCTTTAATCGTCCAGATCACCTCCAACCACAACCGAGCAAAAGGACAACTAAAAATAATCGCAAATCAACTGAATTTTAAATATTTGTAATTAAGTGCAACAAATACAAAGCAAGAGGTTGAATTTGGGTAATCAATAAATTGACCTGCCACATGTGCAATAATGCTTGCCATCCCCCCTTTTTGGAGGACTGAGGGTTGGTTACTCACCAGGAATCTAACTGGTGAGATTTTGTTGATTCAGAGACATGTAAAGCATCTTGCTAACTTTGCTTGAACTCATTTCTTCATGCCATTCTAAATAAAGTTTTCCAATGTCCACATCTTTAAAGCTTGATGAGTTTTTCCTGTTTCCAGAGCTGCTCGGGTCATCTGATCACACACCCATTGATTGAAATTTCTTAATTTGATAAAAAAAAAAAAAACTGTTTAACATTTTTTCTAGCATAGTATATAAGATAGTTATTTTGTTTTTTTTTTGTTGTTGTAAAACTAAAAAGGAGGAAAAATAAAGCAATAACTCTGTTAAACCATAACAATCACACCATCACTTTGATTGGTAACTGACCAAGAAGCCTATCACACAGTGACCAAAACAGATCCAGAGCCAAAACACATGACCAACCACAATGATCTTGATTAATTGCTAATGCCACAACAACGAAGTCCAAAAAAAAAACAGAACTGTCAACAGTGTATAATGCAAAACAAATTTTCTGCTGGCTACAAGCGACAAAACAGATACAGAAATAAATACTGGGAACCTTCAGAATCTGCCACAGAATCATTAACTACTGAGATTTTTTAATACAACAACAACCAAGTCCAAGTGATCTCAAGTGAGTGATCAAAGATTAAATTAATAACCACATCAGGTAGTAAACACAGAAATGGCAATCATCAATGGAAAGATTCTCCAAAGAGGTTGGTCCAGATCCTATGTTCTGGAGAAATTAATTTATTTATTTGTAGTTCATTGTTGATGGGTTAGCATATGGCATAGCTTTGGTGGTGGCAACGTTTTTGGTCCCATTGGGGGCACAGCACGCATGTGTCACGTCTTGGTAGTGGTGGAGCTTCTTCCAAGTGAGAGCCAAGGTTACAAGGGGTATTTTTTGTAACCCTCCTGCCCCACCTGCTGCAAAGGCACTCGGCAGAATTACAACAACAACTGCGGTAGTTCTATGCAATAAAATTTGAAATTTGTGGTCAGTAACACGCAGATATCTGACGGGATATTTTAATAGCTGAAACCAGAAAGGTTGTTTCCCCTGAACTGCAAAGTATATGGCGTTAAATTAAATAAAATGTGTTCCACGTATTCTGGTCACCAAAATCTGAATGATATTAATAAATTAATTTTATTTAACTGCACATTTCCATACTTAGAGTGAATAAAACAAAGCTATTATTTTCTTTTAGTTGAAATAAAAATGTAATCAATGAAAGCAAATAGTAGAATGATAATCAGACTCACACAAAACCAATATACGTGAATAAAATAAACTAATTATTATTAGTTGGGAGATGATAGACTGAAAACGTAGTTTAAGAAAAGGATTTTGGGGCTGTTAACACTCTTAATGCGAGAATCAAACGAACAGCCGCCACCAAAGATGGCAGGATGCCAGAAATGATTAACAGGAACAGCAAATATAAAAATAAAGAAATGCTAGCCCATCACACAAGTGCTCAGTACATCCAACTGTCGTCCAGGTGTGGCAGGGTGCTTATCCAACAAAAGATGTGAAATTACCAGAAAGAATCCAACTTTGATTCATCCAAGAGTTTGCAAGTTTTAATTATTTGGAATATATTGAATGAGTGAGAAGATTCGATTTATAGGTTTTAAGACATCTAAGTTGTCTGAGCACGTGGAGAACAGAAAAAAATCTTTTAGCCTCTCTCCATTCATTTGGCAATGCTAGAAGTCACAGCTATAAACTGATATTAGATATTAAAGATTCCCCCTTTTCAGGAATAGAATAATAAACAAATGGCCAAAAATTGGCAGCATTGATTGTCAAGATAGTGTTAATAAATTCATAAATCCAGACATTCCTCTTCTTAGGATGTCTTGTTAAAAAAAATAATAAAAAAACTAAATAATATATGAGATTTCCACTTACTTTTTTTCTTTTCACCACCCTATTATAGGTTTTGCATCCCACCTCCTGTCCACACCAGAACCCCAGATTTTAAATTGCTCTTAAGAGTAACAATTTGTCATCTGGTTTCTCTTCTATCATGTTTACCCCCCTTCATTAAGGAGAAATCTTGTTGAAGCATTTTGTCCAGGAACATTCTTTCTTTTTATCTTATATCAACCCCCTAAAAGGACCCTCCTGGCAGAACACAATTCATCATTCTTTTCTCCACCCTCATTCCCCCCCCCCAAATCCCCATTCATTTCTAGGAATCTAGTCTTAACTAATCTGCACTAGCTGTGTGGTCTGTATACTCTCACCTCACCATTCCATTAAAAAAAAAAACAGAAAAATCTGCAGGTTGGAAATCATGAGTTAAAGAGGAGTTGCAGAAAGTCCTTTTAAAAGGATCACCATTGACTAGCATAACATATTTCTTTCTTTTAAAAATATCTTCCATTTTAATTGATAAACAGCACCTTAACCTGTCCAGGTTTTAGAGTATTTTAGATGAATTGAACTGGAGTGAACCTGACAAAAAATTTTGTTGATTCTCTCCTTTATTCATGGACACACATACTTTCATACCTGGGGTACAAAGCAGCTCAGAAAAGAGAGAGAGTTTCCAATTAATATAAACTTACCCCCATTATTTAATACAAACATGTCAGCAACTATGGTTGGTTATTCTATTGCACCAGTTTCAATCCTGTTATCTTTAGGACATCAATTAAACAGAGCGTAATTTCTCACTTACTGGTTGTTTTACCCTGGACACTTGACTTTGCCCATATGTAAGTGTTCAAGCAAACTTCAATACACAAGTTTAGTGTTTAATGTAGCATAATCACTGATACATTTAAAATTGCAATAGATGGATAAATGGTTTTAAAAAACAGGCCTTTATATATAGGAAAACCTTTCTCTTTAGTTCACTTCACTATAATTATATATATGGCAGCCACAAATGCAGACTACCAAAATACATCACATATTTTATACATAAATTAATCTATTACTGTATATTGAAAAATGTACATGAGCCTATAAATGTTAGAAAATCTATACATGTAACAAAATGTTAAAAGCCTTATATACAAAATGATGTCACATGAGATTTTTCTATTGAAATATCCTCCTTTTTGCTTGATGGATTACTTTGTTATTAAGTACACCATTATAGACATCAGTATGAGTGTACACATTCTTCTTAAAGTGAGACATCTAGAAATTAAGAAATAAACAGACAATTCTTTTTTAGCAATAGTTTTGAATACAGGAAATGTTCACAAGTTGTTTTTTCACTATGACATGGTCATTACATTTGAAAATATATGATTTAGAGAGACTGGGGCTGTATATAAATTAGAGAATTTCTTGCCTCTGTAAGCACAACTATAATACACACAAAAAACACGAACATTCTTCCTGTGTGGGAGCTACATGTTATCAGAAATCAATTAAAAAAAAAAGGAAGAAAGAAAGAAAAAGATAGGTCTTGTCCACTGTTTTCTAGCCATGAGATATCAACTGATAAATCCACAAGTGACATGAGAACATGGGAAATGACAATCACAAAATATGAAAGTGGTGTCATGCAGTGTTCTTGTGGCTAAAAATGAGTGAACTATGACTAATATGATAAAATGATTTTCTCTTTCATTCATTTCTATTTTGCATAAACCAACGACTGTCTAAGCTTTTATTACTACCCCTTAGTTAAATGTCCAGGGAAAAAACAAATAAATAAACTGAAAGAAATAGCTCTTCAACTAAAAAGTTTACATTCCCTCTCAAACATCTACAGCGGTGTGCAAAAGTCTTGCATAAAAATAATTTTTCCTGTAAATTAGCTCGCATTTTGTCGAAAGCAGTTGTTATCAAATCTTGTTCATTAAAGTGTTTCTATATTACTGTTGAACATCTATTCCAATAATATCTAGCGTATTGTTTCATTGTAAAAAAAGTTATAATTTTTAGAAAATCATTTGCATAAAATCAACGTTTGCAAAAGTGTTGCATAAAATCTAGACAGCTATCTAATCAATTCAGATTCAATTCCAATTATGCAGAAAGTGATCAGATCTATCAATAATGAGTAGAATATCCGAAATTCTTGATAACTCGTTCACAACGACGAGGCATGCTGGCTACAAAATGCTGACAATTGTCACTACTGAACTCCGACCAGGCTTCCTCGATTTTCCGTTTCAAATTGGTTTTATTTTTCAGTTTTTTGGCACTAACGCTGAGTTTAATTGAGTGCCAAATGTTCACGATGGGATTGAGATCCGGGCTTTGAGCCAGCCAGTTGAGGAGGGGGATTCGCAACTCTGCCATCAAGGCCTTGACACTCCTAGCTGTGCGGATGGGGGTGTTGTCCTGCTGATAGATGGCCGTCAGAGGCATGTGGTCACACATATATGGTTCGACAATGTCGGAGACGATCTTAGCATAGTCATCAGCATTAATTCGACCCTCCACATGATGCAACAGACTGACACCGAACGATTGAAAACAGCCCCAAACCATGGTCGATTCTCCCCCTGCCTGCAGAGTCGGTTGAGTGTAACTAGGATGGTATTTCTCGGACACCAATCGCTGAATGTACACCTGACCTACCGAGTGGACCCTCATGATTGTTCAGACTGATGAACAGCTTCTTCTGTGCCGATCATTTGAACAGTCCCATGTGGATCAAACGCCGTCTGATGGTGCACGAGGCCAACTGGATCCCATGGTGCCTTGACAAGGCAGTCTGGATGTCGGTGGAAGTGCAGAATCGGTCCTGTCGAGTCGTCGTTTTCCGTGGTCTGCCGGCTCTGCATTTCAAAATTAGGCTCCCATCAGCTTTCCAACGTTTCAGGGTGCGAGATATCATCAACTGATTGCAACCGATACGATTTGCAATGACTCATTCAGTTTCACCATCTTCTTTCATCTGAATGATTGTGGCCCACTATTCGGTTCGGGGGTCAAATATCGGGCTCTCGGCATCACTATATTGAACAAAAATGAATCAGAATAGTGGAAAATGACAGTTTTTCATATTTATATTCTACTAAACTAAACTATTATAGCACAAAATATATATTCTAATTTTTTGTAGTTTATGCAACACTTTTGCACACGCTTATTTCATGCAAATTATTTTATTAATATTTAAATTTTGACTATGCAATTACAAAATGGATCTTAGTGTTATAAATCGTTTAAAGACACCGATACCTTTCAATTAAAACAGAAAACATACAATAGTTACTAATTTCTACAAAATAAGAACCAATTTTCTAAGTCTAGTCATTTTTATGCAAGACTTTTGCACACTACTGTATCAACTAAACTGGAGAGATTTTTATTATTTTAAAATATTCTACATTTAAAATTTGACAGAAACAATCCATTCTATGCATCTGCATGGACAAAACAATACACCAATAATACCTGGCAGTAAATATGACAAGGGATTGTAATTGATGGTCTTTTAGCAAAAATAATCTGCCATATTGTTTGTTTGTTTGTTTGTTCAGTTAATATTTTAAATGCAGCAAGCAAAAAGCAACTTGAGATGATTCTAGATACAGTGGGATTTAATAGATGTCTGTAAAACATTGTATGAAAATAGAAAAAAATTAATGCTAATAGAAATGGAGAGGCTTATCAGATCTTCAGGCTGCAGTGAGTAGAACCTGATTAACATGGCCAGGATCCATGAATGGGCAAGTGATAACTGGAAGTCTTCTCTAAAACCTCCGGATATCTTGAAGTTTCTACAAAAAGATGGGCATAAAGATACTCTTCTTTGATCGAACACTGAAAGCTTCTTTTCAATAAGAAATCTTTATCATGTTTAGAAAAACCACTGAATTTTCTCATCAGATGGCACCTGACCTTTGGCATGAATTAGGGAAGGTGATAAAGTAGAGAAACACAATAAACCCCATTAGATCCCACTGGCTGGTATGTTTACCTTCCCCAGAGGGGGTGGGAGTAAGCTGGGTCCCCCTCTAAGCACAGATCTGTTTTGATTGAATCTGCAGTTGCGGTCCTTACCTCTGCCAGCTCTTCATACACAGCAGGCAATAGAAGGCCGGAATAGCCGATGGCTGTACTCCAAACATGGTTCCTGTGAAAATGGGGAGAAAAAAAGTGCAGTTAATGTGAGAGTGGACAGAAATGTTTATTCAAGGAAGTGTCTTCCAGTTTGACCGGTATTGTGTTAAAGTTCAAAATAGTATCCAGTGGCTATAATCTGGCTTGTTTTTCTTATAATAACCTCAGTGAATTAACACTGCTGTGACCATCTGAGAAATCAACACTACAATAAATATGGAGGCCATCATCTCATCATTACTGGTCTTGAAGTAATTATATATACTTTTGACCAATCTCTTAAAAAAGAAACAAAATGTGATTAACAAACCACAAACTATTTAAAATAAAGATAAAAATTACAGATTGTATTGCAATCCTGGTTCAGTCTTTCCGTTAGTTTGTCTACTTCATCTAATTAGGCATTCTATGTATATTCTTAATGCCAAGTTGATGTGAACTGTTGAGGCATATATATAGCTAGCTTAATTCTTCTATATACACAATGGAATTCACTTTTGTTAACATAATACAAAAAAAACTACTACTATTCAACACTAAATGTTTCATTCAGTTTTTATTGGCTGGGGATACAAACTTGTGAAACCACATTCAAATATCAACACAGGTGGCATACTATGGCCAGTTGATGAGGTCCAAGTTATTACTAAATAGGCAGGGTTAGGGTTAATTATAATTATCCAAAAAGCTGTAGAAAGTCAAAAGTAGTTAGTAAGCCAGTTACATACAACTAACTAAACATCTGTAGAAACCCAGTTTCAGTCTGTCTTCTTAAAATCAGAATATATGAAAATATTTATTTATAATATTTTACAAAATATACATTCATAATCCTCCACTCCCTGAACTGCAGATAGAAAACAAAAGCAGTATGGAAATGTCTGTCCACTTTGAAGAAAATTAGCATTGACCATTTATTCATTCCATGGCTGCTAGGCTGCCCCACTCAGAGTATTTCCACTGTCTTCAAATTAATCCCTCTCAACATTTAGTTTACACAGAGTCAGCTGGCCAGTGAATCTGAAGCTTATTTTGTCTAAACTCCAGCCACAGCAGACTTAAGATAGCCATCTGAAGGGAATCTGGCTTGGGTTTCACACCATTTTTCTCTCCCCCCCCCACAACTAACATCTTGCTTTTGTGGTCAAGACTCCTCCATCAACAAGACAGTTTAAATGGCTTCCCCAGGGCCATGTCAGTCAGTGGGTGCTGATAAGTCAGTTAATTTAAGGGCAGCTCCTTTGGCTGTTGTACAGGGTGTCTCCCCCAACCCACCCAGTGGACTTCAAATTACCTTGTCAGCCAAACAGACACATATAAGTCAAAAAGATGAACATGTTTTTTATAAAGCACAATAATACTAAATCAGCATGTTTCTTTATCTTTGCTGGCCAGAGTAACTGAGATACTTGTCTTGAACATCTTAACCCATTTCCAACAGAATTCACTGTGGAAGCAGAGAACTTCTGAAATAATGCTAAGGTAAATAAATATATATGGCTAAAAATTAATCTGCAAAAAAAAAAAAAGTAAATCCATTAAAAAATATGTGTATGTATTAGACAAAGTCTAAATGTTTGCCTAACAGGAACTACAATTGCTCATCTAAGGATTTAAAATGTGAGCCCCCAAATTTTCATGTCTTTAGTTTCCACAATTTCCAGTACTACTCTTATGCTAATGTTTGATGACTCTGCATTCAGAAATGTTTGTTTGGTTTAGTGCACTTTTTTGGAATATTTAAAGCGCTAGCTTCAGTATAAGTAAAATGTAAATTGGGAGCATTCAAAAAGTTGTATATATAACCAGTTTAAGCTTCAAACAAAATAAGTATGTTTTTGTTTTTTAAAAAAATGTATAAAGTGATAAGAAATAGATATGGCAACCACTGCAAGCCAAAAGTAAAGGCATTCTATCTCAAAAGTATGAGACTTTGAAATACATAACATTAATTAGATTTTGATATATTTTTCACAGAAAGAATTAAATGAATATGTAGCATCCAAACTCTCCTGTGGCACTATATCAATCAACACACCATAATTGTAAATATCACTTTAACAGATCTCTGTCACCAGCTACAGATTTCCTTTACTCCCTCCAAACATTAGCTTTTCTATTTTAATAAAGCAAACCTACACTTCTGCTTTAGACATGATGGGTATCTATCTACAATGAGAGAGTTTATAAGGCATTTTTAAGAAAATCTCTTTAGAAACTTAAAACTATCCAGTAGGCTTGTGAATGTGCTGGATATACTGAGACAGCACAACTAAAATTGTTTGTAAGGTCAGGGAGAACAATATTGTAGAAAAAACAATTGCAAATAAACAAAAAAGAGCTATCGTGTTATTAGAAGTATGAAATGAAAATAATTACCCATAACCTTCAGAAGCAAAGCTAAAAATGTCTCTAAACGTAGAGAGCAAAAGAGGAGGAAGTCGACTTAATAGTCTAATTTTACAAAGCTTTAAAAAAAAACAAAAAAAAAACACACACACAGTGACCTTTGAGTGACCCCCTGTGACTAACACCACCTTTAATACTAGAAGTCAGTCAAGAACCACGATTACAAAAATAAACCAACCCCCCCCCCAAAAAAGAGTAATGAAATCCATGATATATGTGCCTATCGACACTGGACAGAGCAATGGAGCCAATGAATTCTGAACAGGAAGGAAGGGAAAAAAAAAACTTTCTGAGTAGAATTTCATTACCATACCAACATTATTTGGTTAACAGTTTCTAAGTGTTCTTTTCTATTCAAAATGTTTCTGTACAACTTAACAAGGTATCAGTTGTGTTATCTTAAACATCCCCATCTAATGCGCAGTAGACTCTCTGAAAAGATAAAAGAGCGGCTACGAAGGTTGGTTGCTGTTTATAGAGTGTAAATCTTGGCCCTCACTGCCCGTGGATATGAATACCAGCAGAAGTATGCAAACAAATGGTCAGCGGAATGTCCAAACACATTAAAACCGTCAGACAAAGATGAATGTAAATACATGGACTGGACTACGCCTAAAAGCAAAAAAAAAAAAAAAAAAAAAAAATCTCTAGCGCTGTTATTTCCAGCCAAAATGTATTTTCTTTTTTTTACTTTTGGAGATCAAATTCTAAATGAAATTCCCATTGAAAAGCCGAAAGGCTGAACTGATCGATTACTTAGACCAGAGTCCCTCACACAAGCAGAGGATACTTTCTGGTAGATAGATAAAACACACAGCCAAATCATCACAGCTATCATCCATCAATAGACCTGGCAAATAGTTTTAAAGAGAGAGCAGGATAAGCTATGGGAACATCGGAAACTTTCTACTCAGATCGGTCTTCCCCCCCCCCCACCCTTTTTTTTTTTACAAGTTCTATTTCAGTGTGAATTTTTTAAAAAAAGTTTTCCCAAAAGAACCTTTCTTTATAATGTATTTGGTTAAATAAAACAATAAAAAGACAAGGGCAAGCAGGTGGGCAATATTTCATCTTTGATGCTGCTAATGATTATTGTGGAAAATGCATAAAATTTCTCTGCCAACTGGTAAAAATTTTCCATAGCGCAACACAAAAGCAGGGCCTGGATTAGAACTGACCCCTGAAAAACCAAGCTAATATGATTGCGAAGATTTTGATGAACATAATATGTAATTAGATAAAGAGGGCAGAATTAGCAAATGGAATGTTTTTCACGTGTTATCTTAGTAAGTAAAGGGGTAGTGATGCATAACCTTATTAATGTCAACAATATAACTGCACAAAGACTGTTTTCTAAGTAGTATCAGTAGATGTTTTTTTTTTTTAGATATTCTGATTTTATTAACCCTCGGCACTTCTTCTCTCCTACTTTGCTTGGAGGAGGATGATCAGTTTTAGTAGCACTGCATCATGGGAATTATTGGTGAAAAGAAGCCTCTGTCAGATTCTCTGATAACATCTTGACATTTGTCTGCTTTTTTTTTTGTTGTTGTTATTAGCCAAGTCTAACATCTATGATCCATAAGATTCTCTGATCTGGTCCAAGTCAATGCTACCTCCACTGGTTCCACTGGTTTAGGAAAAAGTATATATATATAAGAACTAGTCTACTTTGCAATAATATAAGATGGAAAAATGTGAGAGTACATGCAGAAGGAACAAAACCCACTGGTCTTAGTGATTACTGCTCAGAGATTTCTCTTTACTAAAGTATCTCTGAAATTAAAGAGCTAATCTCTTCATCACATAAGACAATTACATTTTAATTACAGCAATCTTCTTGATCCTTAAGTGCCCAAAAATGTAATATATTTAAATATCCATTAAAAGTTTTTGTTTTCACCTCTTTAAGGCTTCCACATCATCTCACTCTGGAAGAACTGGTAAACACCACATTAACACTGTATTATGAACAAGAAGGGTGGTACCCACAAGGAAATAACCTCACAAATGATGCTCTTTTGAAACTTTATACAGAGAGTAAATGCCACTAATTATTTTATAAAGAAACATCCTAGAAGTTTGCTTTTATTTTCAAATCTTTAGAAAGCAATGCTCATTATTTTCACTTTGTGGTTGCCATTTCTTGTTACCCATGGAATAGTCTTATAAATGATGTGCTGAAGAAGCTGGACGTATTGAATTTCTTCTCTTGTATCATCATTAGTGCAAGCACACAGCAGGCACCAGTATGTGCTGGTCAGCCCTCTTTACTAATTCTTCAGTAGAATTGTGCTAAATCTTCAGCCGACTTCCTAAGTACATTTCTAACCAAACCTACCAGCTCTTCTGCTGAATATTCTAGATCAAACACTAATTCTTTGATATTTTCCATGGCACCTGCTGTGACGACAGATTAATGTGATTAAAGTAAAGACTGAAGCTAAAGTATTTTTCTTGCAAAATGTCTACCTGTAGTGTTTGGCATAATTCTAAAAATTCAGAGAAAGATCTGAAAATACTGTATTCTACATTTTACTGTCTGATTTATGAAAAATAAAGGCAAATATTAACTTTTCTTTTGTTGGTTGGTGGGTCAGATTAAACAATTTTGTTCCTTTGAAATGCTCAGGGTTAGGGTTACTGATTGGTTATTAAAAATCTAGAAAACATTTCTGAGATTCATCAGCTCTTTGAAGTGGTGGTTACTGCTAAAGGGTTAAGTGATTTGAGAGAAGCATCTATTTTCACTGCAAACAAAGCAATGTTAGACATTGGATGTTTATAATGAAGTCAGTTAAAATTTCCAGTTAACAGCCATTAAGAATGTCCCCAGTTCCTCTTTTTCATGTTTGTACTTTTGAAAGACATTAATTTGAATCTTCTGCACATATCAATCCAAAATGGCTGTTGATGCTATATATAGTTTTATCATGAACCTCCTTCCTGGATCAACATTTTATCTAATTTCATCCAGATTTGCATTAGCCAACATCAGCGGAATGTACTCCCAAACATAGATATCAGTTTTGAGACTTGACTGGAAAAGTTTGGGTGTTTGGTTTCTGGCAGAGATGAATTGTAGAAATCCAAAAGGTCTCTTGAGATGAATTGTTTGAAATTCATGCTGCAGTGCAGATCAATCAGCTCTACTTGAAATTCAAATGGAACATCTTCAGGTCAAATTTCAAAAGGCATGGAAAACAACTGAAACTGCCTCTCATATTTTTGGAACTCATGAAAACTCTGGTCAAATTCCATTCTCAAATTTTTTGTCTCAACTGAATATCTCTCTATCATATTTTCATGCATTTGGCTTTGAAGATGTAGCAAAGACATTAAAATAATGTTTCCAAGTTGATTATTTTCCTGTAGTTTGTTGTTCAAGTCATTTAGGTACTCTGTGATATCTGCCAGAAAAGAAAAAATCACAGAGCATTTGAGATCAGAAAACTCTTTGGTGCCTTTTTCTTTCTTTTTAAGGAACAACTCATTTGCTCTTCAGAGGTCCCAGACTCTTTGCAAAGTCTTCCTCTTGCTTAAACATGTTGTCACAGCAATGTAAAAAAAAACATCTTTGTATTCCATCTCAAACTCTTGAAGTTGTTCACGAAACTGCCAATGTCAGTGCAGATTTAGCCCTGATAAAATTGATAATCCAGACTTATCTTTTTATGACATCAGCAAAGTCAATAGATTTTGCAGCAAGAGACTCCTGATGAATGATACAATGACATCAGAGTGGAGGTGTATTAATTTTGTGAGCTTGCACCTTAGTTATCACCCACCATTAAAATCCTATTTTATTTCCAAAAATAGAGAGTGCTCCGTCAGTGGCTATCCTGACCATTTTCTCACAGAACAAAAACTTCGAAAAAGTCAAGCCTTGCTGTTGTATCTTTCATTGGCTACAGGGCCAGCAACTCTTCTGTTATTTCAAACTTTGTATTGACTCCTCTTATAAAGATGGCCAGTTGAGAGATGTCAGAAATATCTGTGCTTTCATCAGCGGCAACAGAATAGGCCTCAAACTCTGAGATATTTTCAACCGGCTGGGAATGGACTGGAAATCTTTTCATTTCTTCTCATAGTGCAGTCATTCAGGGTAAGATTCTTAGCATCAGACTTCTTTTCTGGATGGACAAAATTGGAAAAGATCTTTATGTATTCTCCATCACTGAAGGGCTTCATTTTCTTTGTAACTTGTTGTTGTGGAGCTTTTGGCACATCACAGCATCCAAAAGTGATTTGCTGACTCTGAAGCTGTTGGGAAGAACCCCTAACCTTGTCTTTTCTTTGGCTGCCTTCAAAAAAGTCAAATTTGGCAGCATCCTTTGTTGAATAGTGTCTCCTGATATTCCACATTTTTGACTTAGTGATGGTCTCATGATAGACAAGGTAAACAATCCTTGCACACCACTCCACAAATAAATGTTACTTGGTCCATTACTTACTGAAAATTCTGTTTTCTAACTCAATTTTCCCTTTCCTTTTGATGACACCACTGCAGAAACTGCATCAAAAGACCCCCCAACCTTTCTTGCCTATATGGAACCTCAGTTAATGTGAGATGCAGCAATGAAATGGTCAGAGGACAAAGAAATGGTCATAGTTTGGGCAAAAAGAAGAAATAAGACAACTGATCACTTCACTGTATTATCTTCACACTCAACTAGATTATCATTCTAGAGGATAATTACAATTTTATTTTAGGAAATCACTAAAAGTGTGTGTATGTATGTATACTGCCAGCCCTTACGGAGAACACTGGTTAGGTAGTTTTCACAGGTATGAAACTGAAAATCTGGAATTTTCACAAATCTGGCACGTGCCAGGTGCTAAGGTTGCCAGACTGTATTTCAATGTTCTGATACTATTTTTTTTAATCAAAAGATTTTATACTTTGGAGGCTGCATAGAAGGCCTCCAGCCCACATATAGCAACAAAAACTGCATAAATAAGCAACAACAAAATATTAATGCAAAGCTCTTTTTTACCTTCATCAATGTTTACTTTCCTAGCAGAAGGGCTGTACATTTCACACAGAAAATAAGAACCTAGACAGAGTGATTCTTTGGTGAACTTGTCTTGCAAGGTGCCAGAATTTTTACTGCAGACTGTATACACCTGAATTTAATAGGGAAGATCCTACTAGACATGCTTTGTTTAGTAGAGAGAAATAACCGTAACATTCAGGAAAGAAAAGCTGGTAGCGTAGTTTCCCTGTGTGATATGTAATAGCACCATGGCAGCTGGGCAGCAAGTTACCAGAACAAAAATCTGGTTGCTACAAGCAAGGTGTTCAGGGGACTCACATAGAGAGCCCCCCCAACACTCGAAAAACAATCACCTATAGTATATGCATAAAGTTGGAACTAAAAAGGATTCCCTCAAGTTTATCTAAATATAGTAAAATCTCAATGAACATGGTGGATGCAATAATGAACCCAAGCCATAATTTTGTTTCAAGCATCAGCGAATTAACACTTTAAATAAGCTTACCAATCACATATGCTGGTCTAAAACTTAGTGTTTTATAGAGAGGTCTCGGAATAATTATGCAGAAAACCAGGGCCATATATTCATTACTCAGCTTAAGGCTGCTGATGTAAAAATATATTATTTAGAAAAAAGAAAAGAAAAAAGAGCAGAATAAAGTTGCATTCATTGCCACTAAACATTCAAGTGTGGGCAAAATTGTGACAAATTATAAATACATAAAGACAGATATCCAAACAATAAAAAAAAAACAAGTTTTGTTTTTTTTCTCAAACCTTCCTTGATTTTAGTAACTTGGCTACCCTGATGGTGGACATACAGTAACATAAACAAACCATCCCCATCATTAAGCTTCCATCTTCAAACATTGTGGGCCAATGAATGTTTACATTCAGGGCACATTTCAGACTCTGGACAGGATGTGGGGGTTGAGTGTGGTTTGCATCTTTTATCAACAATCCCTAACATCAAATTAACACTCTAAGGGGTCATATCCAAACCATTCACTTGACCTCCAGTTGAATTTCCCTGGAATTGACCATCAATCTCCAAGGACTGAGATTCTGTACCTTAATGGTGGTAGTTCACTTTCTTAATGTGTTGGTCAGTTTTATTTAGTTGAAAAGTTTAAGAAAACAAGTAAAAAAAAAAGTACGTTTGGATACTATTCACTGTAAACACAAAGAACAAAAAATAATTATACTTATTTCCTAAAATGTTAAAATGAAAAATTGAAAGGAAAAAAAAAAAAAACGGAGGCTGAGAAGATGTTCAATCTAGGCTCGGTTCATTTTTAACCGAAACATATACCTTAACAAAAAGAAACTGTAGCTATAGGTTATCAGAAAAAATAAATTCAAAATTGACAGCTCTTGAATATACTGTACCATAAAACAATAAGCTTTAAAAAATAAAAATAACTTCTGTAGCTGTGAAGAGTCACAGACCTGAGTAAACAGCGAAAAACTATTTCTGAGTTAAGAGTGTGTGTGAAATGGCTGGAAGGACAGTGCGTAATGATCTACACCACCGACTAGTTTGTTTTCCCACACATTTTTGAAGTTTTCAGGTTCCCGGGTGCTGCAGTTCAAAATGGTGAGCGCAGATACTCCATCAGAGATCGTAAAGCCAAATGTTTTTAAAGTTTTGATTGAAAGATGAATCTGGCTGAGCTAAAACTGTTCAGTTCACAAGAACATAAATTAACAGAATGCCTAAAAAAAAATGGAAAAAAAAAAAAAGGAAGAGAAAGACCTATGGGAAGCAAAACTTTTAAAGATAAAAATTTACTTACAAGGATTTAATGTTTAAAGCCTTTGCCAGGCCAAAATGTCAAAATGTTTTGACTACAATCTTGCAAAATGGAGAAATATAACTTGACATAAATAGAGGTATTTTTTTTATTTTACTATATTTTTTAAGTTCAATAACACCAGAACTGCCTGACATCTTTGCAAAGTCCAAACATCTGATGTCTTTTGAAAAAAAAACAACAAAACACTCTTTACATGTGCTGTTGGTAGTTGAATGGAATGCTGTTGTTACCACAATATGGTGAGAGGTCGATTTTCTAGGATTGCTGAACCTTTGATCCCCCCTCCCAAACTACTGTCAAGTGTGTAAGATCTGCTTTTTTTTCTAAAGTGAAACACATGCAAGAATTCCATTTAAAGGAGGCAGGAAGCTGTCAAGGAAATATTTCCAGATATCCAGCACAGCTGATGGTTTAACTAATTTATAATTATGTCCCCCTAGTATCTTTAATTGTTGACAGCTAAAAGGTTGTTGTTTGTGATGATGGTAAGTTCAGTAATTTAGGCCTCTCCTTACATTAATGTCTTCTCTAACACTGGATATTCAAGAGAGATAGACAAATTGAAGTCTTGTAAAATGGTACCAAAATCCCCTTGGCTCTATGGTTAGGCTAATTACACCAGTATTAGCAACCTATTTATCTGCTGTTCAAATTTAAGACTCTGATTGACTAATGAATACTTGTAGATGTCAAACCCACCCAGCACCACAATAAAGCAATATTCATAAAAGTAATTTTGAATATCAAAAATATATATATATATATATTTACATTTTAAAAAAAGAACTTAAAAAATTTGTAGTGATGTCAATCCACTTTATTTGCTTGGAATGTAATGAGATGCCCCCCTTTTATTCATCTTAAAAAGTTTAAAGGATAAGCCAGAGAAACCTGCATGTCAGGGTCATTGTGGTAGGTCCAGCCATCAACAACAAGAAAAAGAAGAAAAAATGGAAGCCAGGAGTGCTCATAAGATTCTAATCTCAACTAACATTTTAGATGCCATGTGTTTGGCCATCATTTTATCTAATCTAATGTCCAGCAGGAAAAGGGGTGCTAAATGACCAGTGGTCATGTAAACTACCAGGAAACACTGGTCACTTGCTGGGGTCCAGGAAAGTGATAGTGGGGAGAGCTGGAGTTTACTTTATATGTCAGCTGGCTTGGGAGGGAGTCCAACCTGGGTCTGCAGGTGTCTTAATGATCAGGGGATGAAGCCCTCCTCTGGCCATCCAGCCATAATCTTGTCATTTATGGTCAGTTCTGGCCCAAGAGGATCAGATGACATGCTGCTATGTTCTGGCCACATGGCTAGCAGACTCCCTCCTTGTTGACAGCAGGGGTAAAAGAGGGAAATTAAATGCTTGTGTGGAATGGGAAATAGATGTATGAGCTGCAGGAAAGAAAAACATCCAGCTCCTATGAAAAAGCAGTTTTCCCTCTCCTCTTGGCCATGGATTGAGCTAGCAAGTGAGGCATGGAGGGAAGTCCAGTTTTAATTTCAGACCTGAAGAATGAATGCACTGTACTTTTCCCCATCTGAGTTTATTGTAAAAGGTTGGGTAAAATGTCTTACACCCAACTCCATGGACTTATTTTGGCTACCATAACATTCAGGTTTCATGCCAATACCTGGAAATAATTCTTTGTTCAAAAGTCATCTCACTACTCAGTGTCATCGATTAAAGCTCCACTGGCATGGAGAAACTTTGCAAACTTACAATGCAGCATAAACAAACCCCACTTCTTCTAAATCAAATCAAACAATTATTGTTTAGTTACTTGAAATAAAACATATTTTAGACCAACAATGAACAAACACTACAAGCTGAAAAAGAATAATTCAGGTATTTCTAACCTTGTGCCATACAGTTTTACCCCTTTCCACTCACAGGTTTCCCCATGTCTAACATTCAAAATGAAAGCCTAGTCAAAAAAAATCAACCGTTTCAACTCAAGTTTAATATAAAAATTAAGTTTAGTGGTTTTCAACGTGCGCTATTGTGTAAAATGTTTTATGATTCAATCAATCACAGAGTTGGGGAGGACATGTTGATGCTGTAGCTATATGTTCAACTATTATTTTGTCTGATCCCGAACAAACTGCCTCTTAAAACTGTTGTCTGCAGTACGAACTAGAAACATCCAAGCGGCGCCCAGGGGGCTGGATACCAAGTGATGCTGTTCCTTTTCAGGTTTTATTTAAACCTGGTTCACAGTACAATGGTGATCAAAATCATTGCTACTAATTCAGATTTTTATTCTTTTTTTTGCTTAAGTATAATTAAGACATCCAATGCAAAATTTAAGCAAGTATTTTATTTCTGATTTACCATTTATGCAATTTTTTTGGGGGGGGGGGGGGTGGTGGTGGTGGTTGGTGGTGGGAAGTCCAAGATAAGTCCTTAAGCAAAACACCATCGCCGAGCGCATATTCGCTGAAGTCTACTGCTCGTTACAGCCGCATCGCTCCATGGCGGCATCCAACAATACTTAGTGACAGAGATTCTATCTTTTAGCTAAAACACTGAGCCATTTCCGTTTGTGAGGATCCAGACTTATTTTTAAACGTCTGCTAATTGAGTACAGGTGTTCAAAAAGGTGGTTTATGTTGGTAAGTAAAAAAAAAAAAAAAAACAAAAACAAACAAACAACACCACCACCATTTCTGTCGCTGCCTGAAGGAAGCTGTTGACATTTTGAGCAGTTCAAATGTACGTCTCTTTTTTACGGTTATACAATTCAGCTCCCACTTTTCCCCACCTCCTGGGTAATGGGAGTCGGATTTGTCAACTCTGCAAATTTAGTCGCAGGGTTAGGGTTCAATCGACCAGCAAATAAGTCAACTAACAAGTGCTTTTAAGGCATTGGAAAAGTTGCCTTTATTTGGTGTGCAGAGTTAGAAGCAGATTCATGGTGATTAATGTGCTGTCCCTGTTATGTGAATATGCTTTTACCACCTCCCCCCCCCAAAAAAAAACCTGCTGTGGGATTGTACAGTACATTCACAACTCCACTCATTGGTTGGTAGCGGTTGCTGAAGATTTCGGAAAGAATCTTGAGTAGCCTTTTGCACAGAAGCTTGGCAAAAATGGTAAAATATATTATCCAACTTCTAAAAAAAAAGACACACACACACACACACACACACTCCTGAATTCAGCAAGCCATCAAATGAAAACTATTCAATATATACACCTAAAAATTTGACTTAGATCACAACTTACAGAGGGGGACACACATGCTCAAAATTTAGAGAAATCAAGGTGATAACAGAATTGTTTTCTGTTTGCTAATTTGACACTGAATGACCCGGCTCTGCAAAATATCACCGCATTAAGGATGTTGGTTTAGTACAGATGTCCTGTAAATATCAAAACAAGGCTTAATTGGCTTCAGTGTTTTAAAATGCATTTACATTGTAACACAGAGTAAAAGCTCAGGAATACTGGCCGCTGTTGTATGTATGTATGTATGTGATCCTGTTCTAATGCAACTTCCCCCCTTTGCAAAGTCAGATTAATACTTAAGAACTTAAGATATGTAATGCATCTGATCATTTAAATTATTACAGTATAATTATTAAATAGTAAGGAAATATAAATCCCATTTTATTTTTGCACTAGAGCAAATCCGTAAAGAGAAAACTTGACAAAACTGAAACAACAAAAGACGGATATACTGGTATACAAGCATCTGTTATGAAAAGTAAAAGTAAAAAAAAAAAAATGCACTGAGTTCCCACAAATTAAAAAAAATTTTTTTGTTGTCCTTTTTGCTATTCACAGTAAACACATTGCATTGTTTACCATCTGCTCATCAGACAAAGATCTGATCTTATTTATAATAATAATAAAAAAAAAAGCCAAACCAGGCTCTCCAGCTTTCTATGTGATTGATTTTCTTTACTAAACATCTGGATAAATAGCTGCATATAAACTTCTAGGCAGTGAAAAACTTGCCATGTAAAATTTAAAGTCCTAAACAGCTTACAGTGTATGTAAAATTCTAACCACTCAAGAGCTTGCAGTATAATCAAATCTAATATGAGGGAGGTGAGGTGAGAGAAAAACTGATAAAGTGTTATTCGAGGAAATCTACGAAAAGGGAGATCGATAAATAATACATACAGCTAAAAGTACATGGAAGTATTCTACCATTTAAATTACCTGGTCTGCATGCTTTTGCTTTGATGATGTTGGCAATGTGTTGGTTTTGTTGACACAAGGAAGCAGGATACCAACATAGCTCATTAATGACCCTCCCTAGATTAAATTCATTAAACAATTTTAGCTTACCTCTTCGCTGACCTGATGACCTCCATAGCAATCATCATCAGCTGCAGAAAATTAACAGAGAGAAAAAAAAATAATTAAACTTGAGATAAAAGATCTGATCCCTTGAAATTTTCTTTAAAAACATTTCTTTGTTTTCTTACAGTATACTCAAACAATGCCCAAACAGTTTTCATTATCATAAAGTTTGTCCCTTTAAAAAAAAACAACAACAAACAAACCCTTTAATTTCTGCTTTAGATTTATAATAGTTGCAGAGAAGTTTGAATTCAATATTTGGAGTCTGTTGCTCCTGTAAGAATGACAGGCACTGTAGTAAAACATAAAAATGTACAACTTTGAAATAGTGAAGGAAAGAATATCCCTCACTGTATTATTTAATGTTCTCATTAATATTCATGATTGTGTAGTTTATTTCTTTTTAAGAGATCTACAAAGACACACTTGTGTTTGTGAAATATACATATATTATTCTCATCTGAAATGCAAATTTATGCTTTATTAAAACAACAGGTATGTTGCAACTGCTGTGAAATATAATCACTTCAAAAAGTGTGAATTGCTTTGGTAGTGCCTGCATGAATCAGTCAACACCCTGTTGGACAGATATGCTAAGTTTCACCAGGTGGCAGATTGCCAAAACATTAAAAAAGCAGTCTTCTTAACTTTGAACAAAAGGAAGCAAACAAAGAGTCAAACATTTTCTAATAAAGAACATTACTGATATTCCAACTCAGCAGCACTGGTTCTGATCATAAATTATGTACAGTATCTCAGCTGAAAGCTACTGGATGTCTTTGTACCTAGTTTTACACATTTCTTATCAGACCAATTGCAGAATATGTGGATTCCTTATGTTAAAGTTATACATAATCTTGAGGGAATAGACAGGTATTTCAACAGAATTATATAAGGTATAAATAATTCTAGTTACAAAGAATCACCTAAACGACTGAAATTACTTAGTTTGGGATACCAATGGTATCAGGTCCACATTTTTTTTTGTTTTATTTACTGTTGTTGCTCATCCATTTAGGCTCCAAAGAGCCAGGGTACCAACACAGTGCATTAAACAGCTACCCCCACCAACAAACAAACAGGTTGTGCTAGCTAGATTTAGGGGATACTTTGCTTTGTTTAGTCAATGTTGCTGGAAGTTTAAATGCTAACTTCTTCTTTATGCATGGTAGGGGTGGCCATAGCTGAAACTTTCTGCCTATCTGACAGCTTCTAGCACTATAACATTAACTCTTTCCTCCACTATTTATTTTATCATCATGACTACAATAATCCAAACATTCTAACCAGGGGCTTGAAGGGTCATCTCATACAAAGCTGTAAATCAGAATCCTATGAATGGTTTTTGCAGATCCATTCAAGGCCTAGCATAAATCTTGAAGGGGGTGGGGTAGGAAAGGAAAAGAGCCAGGGAAAGAACAGCATATATTGTTTTGCCCTTTTGATGGGCATAGTGAAAATGAAATTTGATCTTGGCAAGGCTAGGAGGAGGAGGGAAGACAACCCCAAAAGTTGGTCCTTTAACCATCCCTTTTATCCTTTTGAGGACCGAAACAGGACACTTGAAATTAACAAGAGAGGGAGCTGTCATGGCAGATAAATCAGCCTGAACTTTGAAGTGAGAGTGCACTGGCGTGGCCAGGGTGGGGGTGTAGGAGACGACTTGGGTAGGGGTGTTAGCACATCCCAAAGGGGTTATAAAGAAGGAGAGTATCAGAATATGGCAGCAAACTCCCTAGAGAAAATATAAGAAACAGGTGAACTCTATGAGCATGAAGTATGAATCAAATTTGTAAAAAGGGGTTTTTTTTTTTTTTTAAGGAAAAAATAAACAAACTTAAAGTATAACAACTTATATGTCTCCAGTAACTGTGTGTAAACTTTCAAAGATTCAAAACAATTTTATCATCACGAAGTAGTAGTTATATATTTGCAGCAAAAGGTATGAAAACTTTCCAATAATTGAGACTGTCAACTTGAGCGCTTAGTGACCCTCTTGAAATCTACCTGAGAGGGACGGCCCACAGAACGTAACTCAGCCTTACTCAGCAACAGCAGATTAAAGCAGCAGCAACTGTACAGTTTTTTTTTTTTAAAATTAATTATTTTTGTTATACAAGAACTGCTTCAGTATTGTAAAATACTGTACAAAAGTTTTAGCAACCTTACCAATTTTAAGATGCCAGACAGACTAGACAGGTTGTACCAAATAATAATTTATCTAATTCATTTTATTATTATTATTATTATTTCTTTTTTACAAGTTACACTTGTCTGCAATTATATCTATTCATTAGTGATTTATCATTATCTATGATTAGCCACTGAACGATGTTAAAAAAAAAAAGTCTATGCACGCCTAACATTTTTGCACAGTACTGTATCCATCAAGAATGACTGTTTTTATAGAGTTCTTCACTGTATCAAAATGTTGTGTTCTGAAGTAAAACTGTTATTCTCTCATGTTACTCCCAAGAATGTTTTGGAAACCCTCCCATCATTCCCAGCCCCCCCCCTAAGCGTTGCTGCTCTGTTTCCACAGCTCAGAAGTGGCTGCTGTTGCTGGGGTGGGGTGAATGTAATCTGACTAAAGCGCGAGGAACGACGCGACACTGCAGAACCAACAATGAGCAACACAAGAATTAAAATAAAAGGTGATGTTGGGGTGAGATAGAGCAGATGCTAAAAAAAAGAAGAAGAAGAAAAAGGTATAATTCTGTTTACCCAACCGAGGGCAGACCTACTGACAAGTGGTAGACAGGTTGACCAATAAATTTAACTTTAACATTAAGGAATAGTAGCGGGGACAAAAAAATAAAATTATACTGAGGTTTGTTTACCATTCAACACACCCAAAGAATTATTTATGATATAAGTAGCTCCTCTGACTTCTGACAACAATTATATATGATTGTTTTAGTAATTTTCTTTTGTCTTCTGTAGTCTTTGTGTATCGGTCATTAGGTTTAGAAAACTAAAGCTACATTAGAATAAATACCCTGTCAACTGATACTTCCCTGGCCATTCAGAATGGCATACATCTTCTATTGTTCTTACTCCGATACAAAATACATGACCTTTCTCAATCTTTAAGTTATTTACATGTATTTCTAGTACAAGTAGCTTTTCTAAGAAATGCATCCCATGCATTCATTAAAAGCCAATTTCTGATGCAGTTTTCTTACTTTTGTGATTAAGTTTCAAACAATGTTTCATTAACTCTCTCAACAAACTTTAAAAGGCAGAATAACCGTATTTTCATTTTCTGTTTTGCTCGCTCATCAAACTGCTCCCGCATCTCCATTTTATCAGATCTGAACTTTCCTCCAGATTATCTTTTCTATATGAAAAATGTTTCTACAGGTAATCAGACATATTTCCGTTAATATTAATAATGAACACTACTTTGTTGCTTTTAAATTAACATTCTATAATGACAAAATTCAAAATTTCATCCCACCTTGACCGTGTGAACTGTGTGTGGGTTAAGCCATACATAACACGATGCAAACTAAAAACTTAATTTTATTATTTATTGCACAAATACAAATTAAAAATATACATGCAGAACATATTAAAAAAACAACAGCAACTTAACAACTCCAGGTAATCTAAAATTTCAGTGCAGTGTCGAAAACCCAATCATCTGTATGTCAACTTTTGTTCTGACTAAGCCCACTAAAGAAATCAAAGTAATTGACACATTTTTCTTTTGTAAATAGATGTCCTCTAAAAATGGTCAGGGCACCTGGTAGTAGTAATTAATTGTGTTTTTCTCTCTCGCAAAACAAAGATGAAATATACCTGTAGAAAAACAAACCAAAAAAAAAGAGGAGGAGGAGGAGGAGGAAAGGTCAACAAAAAAACAAACAAAGGAATTACTTTGTTTTAAAGGAAATGGAAATATAATTATACCTAGTTTGGTTTAAGTATCAGAAATTAAACTGACTGACTGAGCAGGCATTGGGGGAGCAGAACAGGTTGATATGTCTAAATCTGCACTGCGCCAGTTGGTGGAAATAAACACTAAGAGGAGACGGGTGACACAAGTCAGAGTCAGTGCTTTTCGTTAAGGCCATATTGGAACTTATGTGCGTGTGACTTGAAACAAATTTCACACCCAATTATCAATAAATCTTGGTCTTTGCTGCAAGGATCCAGTCCATAAAATAACTATAATTTTTAATTCAGTATCATGACAAATACCAAGCATCTTAAAAACTCTTTAATATATTTAAAAAACAAACAACAACAACAACAAACTGTTAGAATTACATTTGAACCACGTTACATCCAAATCCACAGTGGTAAATCAGGGCACTGCTGCATGATATTTCTCTACAAATAAAGTCCATGCCTGCCAATTAGTCTTCTCCCAGTTAGTGAGGTGGTTGAACAGAGAGGATTTTGTCCCCACTATTAACAAAAAAAATTTCTTTTATCAGCTAACTAATATCAAAGCAGAAAAGCCATAAAAACTAGTAAAATAAAAATCCAGAAAAGCTATCATCTTTGTTGTTGTTTTTTTGTGTGGTTGGAATCTGTGAACGAGACCACCACAGCACAGCACAGCACAGCACCTGTTAAGGAAGAACCCTGTTAGATCTGCCTGATGTTGATGAAACAAACAGGCCTGGTTCTACTGAAGTAACCACCATTCAGGACTTACCTCTACAGCAGATGGGTACTGATCATCTTGTAAGAAATATTTGCACAGTGGGTGAACAGTAAGGACGGAGAAAACCTTAAAAAGAAAAAGAAACAATGAGACAAAGAACAAAACTTCTGTGTTAACAGTAATGTTCAGGTTTAAAGTGGAAAAGTATTAATATTCCTGTTACAAATATATCGAGTCCTTTTCAAGATTATTACCATCTGCACACACAAAAGATCCAAACTGTTTCCACACCATTCTATTTTTGTTCTATTAAAAATTTAGCTCCAAAGATTTCGTTGTCAATTTTTAAATACAAAGATTTTAAAATTATTATGAGAAAAGAATACCATATACAGATTACTGGCAATGACTAATGGTGATATAAAACTAATGCTGATTATGTATCACTATGGTAACGTTATTAAAGCATGCATACATACCCTAGTAGATGAACACTCAGATAAACTTAGCATAAGGGACATTCGAATAAAACTCAGCTGAAAATAGAATTCCCATAGTTGTATCTGGCCATGTTTCATTTGAATGTCCCTAGTACTAAAGGTTTTGTAATAGATATACATATAAATAAAAAAGAAAACAAACCTATAGGAGGCGTTACCTACTGTAGATATATGAATCGTCTGGGCCTATCTGTTAGTTCCTAAATTTGTCTCAAGCAATGTTTTCCTGTTGTTAGTATCATAAAACTGCCACCAAGAGAGAGAGTTAGAAGCTAGTTTTCAGGAGAAATGAGAAAACCTACAAATTTTTGGTTTTCATTAGTGACCAGGTAAGTTTTAGGAGTCTAGATCAATGTCAAGTAATCCACACTTACACGCACAATATCATCCTTTACTGAGCTAGGTGACATGTTGTGTAAAACAAATCGTTATTTCATGCTGAAGTTCTGAGAATACTAAATAAATACATTTCATGCAAAAAATTGAAAAAAAAAACAACAAAACAAAACAATTGTATTTACAAAATTGGCTAACTGCTCCTAAAATAC